>JAOWBN010226895.1:0-12831 GCA_028565015.1 Pinguicula moranensis
ATGAAAATAGAATAACTTGCCTGCATTTCTTCTATACTGTACTTCTTGAGTAGCTCCTCTTTCTCTTCATCCGTTAGAACTTGATGCTTGTCGAGCCGCGTCATATCAAATTTCCATTTGATCAAACTCTAAGGCCGTCTTTCCAACCTTTTAAGCGCAGCCTTACATATATCCAAACATTCTAAATGGATTGATGCATAAGATGGTCATATTACTAATCTTAAACCCAGAAGTTCTTAATTGGATTGGGCGATTGGCGCATCAGATTATACTATATAACTCCGGCCAACTGATATGCCCATTTGGTCCTAATATTAACAATTAGCGCACAAATAAGAAATATCAAATATACTCGTACCTTTGTCATTTCTGCACTGACTTTAATCTACTTCAGGTTTCAGAAGCAAAAATATTTGAATCGCCCACACTTGGAACTAATTGTAGCGGCAAATAGAACTTCAACGACTTCGGGCTCAAACACACCCAAAGAGGAGCAAGAGCATACCAGGATCAATTGCGTGAGAACTCATCAGTTTCACCGGTGAAAACAGCCGGGATAGAGACGAGTGGCTATCCCGTAATGAATCCCACAAAGCATAAATTTGAAAAAAAAAATGAGTGGTCGGATGAATGTGGAAAGTCAGGAAATACAAAATGAAAGAATTGCACCGGTCGGATGTGAACTAGCTGGAGATACGTCGGCCGAAGGTCGAGAGCTCGACAGGGAACAGGAGATGTGGGCATTCGATTTTGGGGGTTTCAGGTGTTTTATAGTTAGTATTTGTTGTAAATATAATTTAATAGTAGGGGCATTATAGTAATCTCCATCGCGGGATAAATATGGGTTGCCGCAAACCCTTCTAAAATTCTGGACAAAAAACGTAGTTATTACCGAGTTATCCTTACCTGAAAGGTTATCCCTTCTAAAATTCGCGGGATAACATCTATGTGTGTCCGAAACAGAGTACTAAACAGGACAAACCTAGATATCCGCCAAATGACCTAGTTTTTCCTGATTCTGCACATGTACCGAATGCACCCCTACATGAGAGAAAAAGCTCTCTGATAGGATTGACTAGGATGTGATATGCAGATTTTTTAATCTTCGTTTGTAATGTAACTCCCATGTTGCAAAGATAATAATATATATAAGTTATTTGAATCTTGAACATCTGAGAGACTTTGGTCCATGATCCTCGCAGTGATCACACAGATCAAACTCCTTTAATCTTCGGATTTAGATGAAGTGGATATCCATGAATCCCTGGTACAAGATAGAATTGACATATCTATCGGCTCCATGGGAGGGAGGAGTTGTATCATTGTTCCCTTGAGGGGTTTATTCGGTACTTTTTTTACCAAAATTTTTACTTTTTATTCATAGAAGTGCCAAAGCACATATATACAAGCCAACTCCTGGCTCTTCCATATGATAATATTGATAAGAGCGCATCCCCACCTCCTTAAAAACTCTCTTTGGCAAACCCCAGAAAGGTAAATCCAAAGAGAGGAAAGAGTGTGGCGGCATGTGCCCCCTTTTACAAAATAGTAACTATGATAATAAGTAGAGAAGCATGAATGAATGTAGAATTTTCCAGCCTGGAACCTCCTACTAGATTAGTGAGGCAATGTGTGCTGAGGGAGCCTTTGTTTTCTAGCATATATGGTTGTAAGATCTCGTTGCAAAATGACAGATGTTGCTGGTGGAAGGTCATCATGTGTTGAAAATAGAGAGTTTTGATTCGAGGCACCCCACTTTGCCAAAGAATCGATTGTAGTATTAGCTTCCCTGTAGCAGTGTTTAATGGAGATATTGTGAAAGGCTTGCAGAAGCTGTTTGATATGTCTAATTTGTGTCCTGATCTGCCATGGTGGGATCTTGTTGTTGATCAATGAATCCACTAGTATGACTGAGTCAATTACCACATCAAGTTGCAAGAATCCATGAGAGTGACAGAGTAGTATACTGAATAGTAAAGCATTGGTCTCGGCCTTAATACTTCAGCAGTGTGAATATTCATTAGCAAAGGCCATGAGCATTATACCTTGAGAATTTTGAAGAACTCCTCCTCCTGCAGCTGTTGAGACTAAGGAACTACCATCGGTGTTGATTTTGATGGAAGGTGCAATAGGAGTAATCCATCTCACATCTATGGTATGGTGAGGTTTTTCAGGTGAGAGATTGATGTGTATTACCTTCATCATTTGTTGAAATAGAGGTTATGAGGGCATGGGAAGTGATGTAGTGCGCATGATATCTTGTATAAGACTTGTTGAGGAGTGAATAACCGAACCAAATGCTGGAGAGGAAGACTCAAACCTCATTTTGCATCTGAGTTTCCACACTTCCCAAGAAATAATGATAGGAATAACTCTTCTTATTTAGCTGATGAATCCATTTGAATAAGGAGATAGCCATGCCTCCAATCTAGAACTTAAGTCTGTAGAACTTGGGTGAATATTAAGGATGTTCTCAAAGTGCTGCCATGTGAGTGTAGCTAGCTCTCCATCCGACTGTAGGTGATTAGAAGTTTTAATATAACCTGAAGATAGACAACAGGAGCAGCGTGAGGTGATAGGAATACCTCTCAGTCTAATTGAAGCATCTACTGGAACAATATTGTGGAAGATTTTCCACATATGATTATTGATTTTGAGTGGGAAGTGCTTATCCCACATCCAAGAGAAATCCACTATAGGAGAAGACCTTTGCCGAACAAATTCCCATGCTGACTTGACTAAGAAAAATCCATTATGTGTAGGAGTCCAGATGCTTATGTCCTAGCTCTCTGCTATTGGTGTTTCACTAACTTTGTGGAGTGTATGAGCTTCAAGGATTTCTTGTAACTTCAATGTATCCCATTGGTGGTTCATCATGAAGTCTTTCACCTTTTTGTTCGGTAATTGAAACAAGCGCTCATCTATGAATGAAGATTCATAGGATTAATATAGTACATTAGAGAACAAATGATACTCATGGCGTAAGATATATTTAGGTGGGATAACATGCTTTGAACATTAGAGACCTAATTGTGAACCTTAATTGAAATATATCTTATACACAATGATTAAATCAATTGATGTTCCTACATAAATCTTTAAAAAAGAAGGTCCGTATGAAATGAGAGTTCAGCCTTGTGCCTATAGTCGTACGTTTTTTCATTGTAAATACTTTACTACATATATATAAATTTTGGCTTATAAAAAAAAAAAGAGTTTATGCGCAACAATTAACCTATTTGGAGCTCACTCTTTGGGTCCATCGATCCCGAGCTATCCTACAAAGCATGTAGTACTTTATTTCTGCTTGCCCAAAAGTATATAGACACATTAATGTGATGTTCATGAAACGACGAAAAATAGGATGATAATTTTGACAAAATGGATATGAAATGCCACAATTGTGTGCACCATGTGCCATGCGTCCATGCCTATATGGTGAACGCAAATGCCAGGCAGTGCCAGTAGCACGCCTAGATGAGTATCGTGCAGAATGTGTGCACAACACACATATGAGCCAATTTTATACTTAATTAATGCAAGCTATTTGAGTCTGATTTGGCTCAATATTGATGAGGGGACATATTTTCATATATTTTTCCTTTGTTTGTAGTAATAACTCATTTAATGCTCACTGGAAAGAAAAGAAGGTAAACAACCCCAAAAGCATAGATTATGTCCCATAAATCGAGGGCATAAAACCAGCTCTTGTTCCAAATAATTTGGCATGGTGGTAGCGTACACCAAACTCATTAGGCAGACAAATTTACCCTTTTGTTGGACACCAAGCTTCCGAGAGAAGCTACTGGATGTGGTATATAAGATACAAAAACATCTTAGCTAAGAGAGAAAAAGAAGCGTATGAAAAGCAAGGGTTTAGGGATCACTTGTCCATGAGCTAGTGCTCAATGGAGATTGATTTTGATTTCTTTGTTCAGTGGGAGGCCGAAAGGCACAAACTATGCCAGGCATAGCAAAACCCACATCGATTGCTATAGCATGAGAATGCTATAGAATCAATGCTACCGTGTGAAAATTACCTGTGAGCACATCTTTGGTTTTCTTCATGTGACATTCGAGAGGTGCTTATTTGTGAACCAAGAAGGGCATTCAGTCTCTATAGGGGTTTTTACCTTGAAAAAGGAGAATCCAGTAGGCACAACATTAGGAGTGAAGCATGATAGGCTAATTGTGAACCCGCCCGAGGGCGTCAAGTGGTAAAAGTGCGATCTCTGGATGTTTTCATCCATTGCATTCATGTCAAAGTTATCTTATTGCATTTTAATTCTCTCTGTTTATGCGTAGTTCTTAGAATAACCGGTAAATAAAAAATAACCTCTTTATCATTGGTTCAAATCGTATGTAACTTGTTAATGGTAGTGCTTGTTAACCATAATCCTTGAAGTTTGACATACTTCTCTTCACTCTTCACTATATTACTTGTGCGACTTGTACACTTGCAAGTAGTGAATGCTTCAAGTGTTTGTGCATCAAGTTTTTGGCGCCATTGCTGGGGATTGTTAGCTTTAACAAGATTAACGCCGCGCAAATTTTTTACTAGATTGAACCCTTTTATTACTATTTTAAAAGTTGAATTTCTTGGCTGCAGGTTGTGCAATAGTCTATCTGGAGGTGAAACTGCCAATGAAGGAGATCCAGAAATTAAAGGACATTTCAATCCAGAAGGAGAGCTCGAAGGATAGAAAGAATGTAGCTCCAGAAGCACGGAGACAACGTTAGCATAATGCTGGTACCAAACGAGGATGATTTTCCCACGAAAGATTTTGCTTGCCTCGTGCAGAGGAAGTTGTTCCGTCCATAATGAATCAGTCATACAAATTAACAAATTTGAGCTAAAACTGGCTACCATTAAGCTGCTTATGCAGCATTCTATATAAACTGAAATGTCATTTCTAATGATATTAGACTGAGATTATTCCCTTTCTCACTTTGAGATAAAGCCAGAAGATGGTTGCAAGTATTTTCCCCAGACTCCATTCACACATGGGATGATCTGAGTAAGCAATTTCTCATACAATTTTTTCCACGGTTCATGAAAGTTAGACTCCTGAGTGAAATTACATATTTCAAGCAGAGAGACGTGGAGACTTTGTATGAAGCATGAGAAAGATTTAAAGATTTGCTAAAAAGATGCCCAAATCATGGTCTGCTACACTGGAGGCAAATACGAGCTTTTTACAATGGTTTAGAAAGCACAACAAGGAGAGAGATAGATGCAGCTACCAATGGCTTCTTCATAAAGAAGGCATACAATGAAGCATACACACTGTTGGAGGCTATGGCCAAAATCTGTTATAGATGGCATACAGAAAGAGAGAGTGCTAGGAAAGTATGAGAAAAATATGAGATAAACAAAGTGGATGCTTTGACAGCTGCTACAGAAGCTGAGTACCCATTTTGAAACATTCATGAACTAAGGCACGCCTCCATGGCAAGTAATGGTAGTGCAACAAATGTCTTGCGAATCATTTGGAGAACCTCACCCTCGATAGCAATGTCAGGAAGTGCCAGAAATTGACAACATTCCCATGGAGCAGCTGAAATTAGTATCAAACCAACCCATATATCAAAACTTCAATCCAAGGAAGAATAACCACCCCAATTTCTCATGGAGTAAAAAACCAACAAGTGTTGAACCCTTTCAAATACCAAGACCTTTCCAAGGGAATCCACAGTTGCACCATCAACGCCCTTCATCACAAGAGTTGATAAAACAACTATCATTGACTGCGAAAAACAAACAGAACCTACAAGACCCGATGGCATAGTTGGCCACTACTTCACATGGATTTATGCAAGAATCCAGAGCTAACTTCAAGGGTCATATAGTGGCTATGAGAAATCTGGAAACTCAAGTGAGACAACTGACGAAACCGTTAGTAGAAAGAAAGTGTTCCCAAATAGTAGTGCCAGGCCAAGTAACACTGCCAAGTAACACTGAGGTGAATCTCAAATAGCACTGCCATGCCATAGACCTGAGAAGTGGAAAGAAAGTGGAAAGTGTTCTCAAAGATACTCCACTAGCCAAGAAGGAGGCCACACTAAACCCTGAAGAAGTGATACCACAGAAAAAGGAAGAGCAGAGACCAACAGTCGCATTCCCACGAAAACTGAAATAAGGGGAGTTGGATAAACAATTTCAAAAATTTCTTGATGTTTTTAAGAAACTGCATAACAAATGTCATGCTATGTGAAGTTCATGAATGACATTCTGTCCAAGAAAAGAAAAGTTGGAGACTACGAAACTATAACTCTTACTGAAGAATGCAGTGCAATCGTCCAAAAGAAATTGCCACCAAAGTTGAAAGATCTTGTGAGTTTTACCATTCCCTGTTCAGTTGAAAATTCCACATCTGCTAGAGTTTTATGTGATTTAGGTGCAAGCATTAATTTTATGCCTCTGTCCATTTTTTCAAGGTTGGGTTTAGGAGAAGCCAAACCTATAACCATATCCGTGCACCTGACAGACAAATCATCTTTCCAGTTAATTGAATTGTTTTGAATATGGACGAAGATATAGACATTTCAATTATTTTTGGGCGGCCGGCATTGTTTTGGATATGAACGAAGATAAAGACATTCCAATTATTTTTGGGCGGCCTGCATAGTTGCAAGTAAGAGGTATAGAAAATTGCATTCTCTAAGTGTTTATCCCTTTGGATAATAAAATAACCACTCTACGAGAGTTATCAATCCATGTTTGATTGCATTTACACAGGCTCCTTTTCCTTTCCACTTGAAATGGAAGAAGTAATTTCTCATTAAATAATATGTCATAGCTCCCAGCTTCAGGTGGAGAATATGATTCTTATAATTCAATATATGATTCATAGTAGCATTGTTTTGTTACTAATGATCATAAATCATGACCAAGCCAATTATCATAGCTCATAAACCATAATTCATTGTTTCTATCAAATTAACCTCCTGAGGGACCTATCAAAAAAAACCTCCTGAGGGTATTACTAGCCTCTTCTAGAAACTTTATTTCTTTCTCCTGTAGAACAATTTCAATATCTCCAAGAAATACTAATTTTTCTATTGAATTTATATTCAGAAATATCTCCAATATGATTTTGCCAGCAAAATGCACTAACCTCACTTATTACATATGGTGCTTTCACATAAAATAAGTGTGCGGTAAATGACTGTCTATGACACATTTGTCACAAATATTTTAAGCACCTTCATAACTTTTCTTTGCATCAATAATATTTTAATAATTCTTTCACCTCTAGTATTCTTCGGAGCTATGCTTGTGATAGTATAATTATAGCTGTCTTTTCCAAAGATCAACGACTTTTTCGCAGTAACACATTGACACATTGATATGGAGGCGGATGATTAAATGCTTTATATATATTTTCTATGGTGTTTTGGGGACCCAAAACATTAAGATGTATGTAAAACCTATAAATTTCTAAACTTTGTTTCATTTACCCATATCAAATTAATATTGTAAATTGGCATCACCATATATCGTGATTCATCCAAACAATTGAATCATCAATAAAAAAAAATCAATTCAAAAACCTTCTAAACTATACATCGACCAATGAATTAAGACCAATTTTAGAACAATAATGGAGACATGGTCCAAGAAACTGTCATTTGAAGCATGGTTCGAGAGTAACAAATGTCATCTTTTAACTTTTGAGAGGAAACCATATAACTTACATAGATTTGGTCCTCAACTGCCCCAAGAGATGAGAATGATCCTTTCGTTTTTGGTAAGCCAAAATTCATTAAAGAATAAAGTAGTATGTATATTGTAACATACAAGAAACTAAGAAAAAACCGAAAAGATGCTATGCTCTACTATTTACAAAGTTTACTTGACAAGCACTCTCACAAGCACCTTTTCACACTTGCTTCCTTGCCCCTTGGATCATTTACTGTGTATTGCTCCCAATATCATGCCACAGTATAGTGCACCAACCTTGTAAGCCTACATGGGGAGAGTGCTCAGTAGTTACATTCAATCATGGGACTGTTTAGGAATCAACTTGAACTCAACCATTTCCTTCAATCTCGGGAGTCCATTAGTTATTAAGAGGGAGAGGGTGCATCAGATGAGAATGATCATTGAAGATCTCCGAAAGTTATACTATATGTTACGATACAAACTTTGTGTGAAATCATAAACATAGGTGGATGTAAAATTACATAATATTTTCGTACTTCAAACTATTTTCAAGACTACCCATTGTTACCCATTTATGGTATAACTCCGAATAAAATCAAAGAGTAGTATTTATACTCAAAATCTATATATGGTGATCTCAAGTCTAAGGATCACTTGCACTCACTGTTCTTTAGAGTATCATCCATTGACAATATGTTGATGTCTATGCGGGTCAATTCAATGTACTTGTCAACTACAAGCATCCGTGTTTCTAACTTAACTGTCACTCCACTAAATTTGATGAGATTAACTATTTTGTTCAAAAAGAATTGGCTGAGAACATGTTAACCTGTCAGTATTAGTGATGCCTTATATCACTAATACTATGGTTAGGGACGTTTATTATGGATAACTTTAAGTAGAGTGGTCTCATCATCAAAACTATTTGTGATACAATGTAAGTTATCAATGCTAGACTTCACTATTTTACATGCTATAAATAAAGAATATAAATAAACACGAAGTGAAGGTTGTTGCAATCATATATACAACATTAAAGTGCTAATACATAGACCTACGATGATTGACATTAGAACACAACACTATCAAATCCTTGGTACCTACTTTTGAATAATATTGTGCAAAGGAAATAATTAGAACTAGTATATTAAAATTGAATATCGGGGAGTCTAACACACTCTCCCGACAAGGTAGCCAACACCTCCCCTTGCCCAAGATGTTGTGTGGGATCAATACAAGATATTTAGGCACCTGAGCCTAAATATTTTGAACAATAATATTGTGCAAAGGAAATAATTTGAACAAAATACCTTTTCCTTAAAAGAAGGACCCGTAGTACTCCCCCCAACAAAGAAAAAAAAGATATTTAGGCACCTGAGCCATCATACTCCCCCGCATGGAGTATACAACAGCTAAGAAGATAGAGCCATTTGGATCCTAATGTACAATTACAATCCTAATTGAGGTATCTCATGGATTGAAAGACAGAAAGCTGCCAAGCTCTCCATGTGTGCTACTACAACATCACTTTTGAGGTCTCTCATTGGCAAAGATTGAGCCATAGAGCCTTCCGCAATTAGTATAAACCTTTTGGGGTACCACGTGGGTTAAAGGGATGCCCTTACATAAAATCGTAATACTCTTTTCCGTTTAAAATTTGTAACAAGATAAGTAAAAGACAGAAACCACTAGTGGATTCATGGAGAACGTACATGACAAGAGTTGGAAGTGAACATTTATATCAAAACATTTTGGCCAACTCTTAACCTACGACATCATGTATATTTACAAATACTGCTAGGCACACTCGGCAATAAAAATGAATCACGGGTAGCTCTTTTCTTGCTCAATACCAGCAGATGCAACAATGGAGCCTACATAGTAAGTAGTTGAATTTGGCCTGGCTATCCTCCGTTGACTCGCCTTAGTTTTGGTTCATCAGGCAATGGAAGGTCCCCAGGACACAAGCCTCTAAAGCAGGTGCTCATAATCTATCACCAACTGGCGATGAGTGGTCCTCAAATGAAGAAGATAGCAGAGATCCTCAATGATGTCCCTTATTATGCCCTGGAGGTTGTGCACTTCCTTCTTGAGATGGTCAAGGTCATCCTCTATGTTTCTCCTTGTAATGCTGGTATTGGTGCCCTCCACATGGACATCACCATCTAGTTGGACCAAATCTCTAAACAGACATTGGAACTCTCGTATCCAGAAGGCTTTTAAGCCCTCCAACTCTCCAATTTAAGTTACAAAATCCAAAGTAGTTGGAGTTATGGAATCGAGAGAAAATGGCAAGGAATAAGTTCATTAGAGGAAGTTGCAAATAACCGTGTGAGGAAAGGAAAATAGGAAAAGGTATTTATAACTATGAGAATGTGGCTGCCTCAAGATTTGAAGTAGCCGTGTGTCATCGCCTGACAATCTTGCCGCTGCCACAGAAGCTTAGGAAACGATGCCCATATGCAGAGAAGTGAAGGGAATGTCCATCATTAAGTTAACAAAATGGAATGGGACAGATTGAAATTTAAAATTGAGCATCTTGGAACCCCTCAAAACAATCAAGGATAAGTGCGACATCCTATAGCCGTTATGTGGTTTTTTCACAGCCAATCACACCCAGATAGGAAAATTTCTCGAAGATAACTTCCTCAATAAGTTCTTTACACCCAACAAGTTAAGTGGCAAAATGATTAATTGAACAAAAGTAGTTGATTTTACGCAAAAAAATACAAATCAAGGCACACAACAACAAAGAATGTTGAAATATCAAGGGGATGCAATTTACAAGTAAAACATTCCCATGAACAATTGGCACAACAAGCAAGCAGGGAAGATAGAATGTTTCATCTCTTCTCATGGAGATGTTCATGATTGGGATTAGGGGCGATCTTGGACGGGTTGAAGGAGGGTAGTTCTCAAAGTTCTCGTTCTTGCAAAGATCGTGGAGCTTCGCATCATACATTGCGTTGCTTCAATCCAACTAACTTCAGAGGATGCTCCGAGCCTTCTCACCAAACTCCTTCATGGTGTCACACAATATATCCTCAAAGACCAGGCCATGAAAATACATCAAAAGATCTCCTCGCAAAACTTTGGCTTCGCAGCCTAAAACTCCTCATTTTTTTGCTTGAGTTGGCGCTTCGATTGCTACTTCACGTTTTGGGACTTCTTCAGTTGAGGCTGATGAGCTCTACATGCCCGTTCAAGAGCCTCCTTGGCTACAGTAACACGATCCTGGGCTTGCGCAAGAATCCATACAAGCCACTTGATGTGAATTTTCGTAAGCAAAATATAAACATGGAGCAAGGAACTTATGTTGCAACACCAAAATACATGAGTACAACAAAGATAATAACTAATAAAAAAATAGATAAAATTCAGAATAGAATTGACGAAAAGACTGAACATGGAAGAAACATGTTATATTGTTGAAACTCAATTAAACGTGAAGCATGAACCCCTAGACAACTATTATACTAGAAACGAATATAAACCAGAGACTTAATCGTACGCCTATCTGAGGATCAACATAAAAATTAAAGTCAACTTTTACATGAATCATACGATGCATGCAACCTAGTTTTCTTCAGAATAGGAATTTAAGAACAAAGAGATTTATCTCAAACTTGTAACATAAATAGGCAAAGAAGTTCCTAGAGCTAAAATTATAAATTCTAGACTTGAGAATATCCACAACAAACTAAATTCTTTCTCATCAAACTTAATTCTACCTTAAGTAGATTTTCGAAAATTAAAGAATAAACTATTATAATTCTCCTAAGATAACATTAATAATAGATTGGACCCTCTAATTGACCATCTTCTCTCTGGGGGCCATGGCCCCCTCTTGATCCTACACGCGTTCTACGCGTTCTCCTCTTGGATGAGACTCCTTTGATTGGCAGAGGCCAACTGGTGCTGGATTCGTTGAAATGAAAGAGTCCAACTTTGGTAGGACTTTGGGAAAACTTAGAACGGGAGACTCCAACTTGGGTAAGACTCCTCTAGAACGGGAGACTCCAACTTGGGTAAGACTCCTCTAGAACGGGAGACTCCAACTTGGGTAGAACCCTTTGAAACGAGTCCAACTAGGGTAGGACTCCTTGGGATGCCCTTAGCTCTTTCAGCGTTTGCAACAAGTTAACCCATGGTGTTGAAGCTTCAAGTTTGACTTTCTTTTTCTTTTTTAACGCCTCCCATCAACATAGTAAGTGTTTCGTTCTTCCTTTTGTCCTTTGTATGCGTCATTGGTCCTCCCATATCCTGCAAGGGTTTCTCTGTCAACGGATGAACATAGGAACTAAGAATATAAACTTTCTTCATATGAACCATAAGGGCAACCAATGTCTCATTCAGTGGATTCAAATCTCGAGCCCTATTTTGCCTCAAATTTATCCACCAAATAGATGCTTAACCTTTAAACTGCAAAAGAACCAACTTCACCTTAATACTTTCTTTGAATTTATGGAGTTCAAAGAAGTGCTCCATTTGTTTCTACAACTCTAAGAAAACTTAAGGGTCAGGATTGCCTCAAAACTTCGTAATGGTCTGCTTGATGTTTCTAAATGAATCTCCATCCTCAAAATGACATCTAACATCAGAATGGTCATCATCATCAACATCCATGCCAACATTGATGGCATTGTTTCTAGGGGGTCCATGCTTACAGTCTCGGAGGGGGGCTCAACGCCTCCCTCATTATGTAAAGGATTTGTGGTCCCTTGCATGGGATTTTTGGCTGGCAGTTCCGCCATGCTGCGGAGCAAGGTCTCAAAGTGAACATCCAAATGGCCATACCTCTTCTCCATGGCAGCTAGAAAGTCCTTCGGCAAAGTGGAAGTCGAGCTTCCATCTTCTTGTGCATTGATTGCATCGTTCTTAGCCATTGACTTGGTCTTCACCATAAACAATAAACAAGACTAGAGAATAGAGTTAGTAAGATCTCACTTCCCCAGATATAGCCTCTAAAATAAACTTTACCCAATTTCTCTCATCAAAACAGTCTAGAATATTGTGAGGGAACAGGTTCACTCTGTAAGATCTCCGAAAGCCATACTTTGTGTCATGATGCAAAATTCGTGCGGAAGTGTAAACATAAGTGTGTGTTAATCATACATAACAAAAATTTCAGAGATCTTTTGACCAAGGATCTTTGCTAATTTACA
>JAOWBN010226906.1:0-12830 GCA_028565015.1 Pinguicula moranensis
CCGAAGCATGAAACTCACATTAATTGAAATAAAATCGGTCACCCAAATGTCAACTTAGGAGTACAAAAATAAATTAGTTATGCATATTTAATTTGGAATATTACCACATAAATTTAAACAATAAAAATATAATTAAAACTAAAGAATTCAGAAAACTTCCCTAAAGAAGCACTCCAATCCTAACTTTAATTCAAAGTCTTGGTGGTGAAAAATTTCAAATTGAAACATCAATATGTACCTCCAAGGTTACACGGTTGTCGAATCTAAGAAATTCTTAGCCTGACTGGTTTCATTCTGCAGAGGAAGATTCGTACGATTGTGAGATCCTTGGGCTTTGAAACTGTTGAAGATTTTGGAAACAACCATGAGAGATAATATTTGCCTGCTTTATATGATTTATGATTTGTATTTGGAAATTCTCTCCAACAGTCTTTGGACTATGCAGCCCATCAAGAAAATACTTTTCCTACTTTTCTTCCACATTCCCAGAAGGCAGCTCCTCTATTTCTGTTTACCCATTTGCAATTTTGCAAATTTTTTTCCACCCAATTCATCTTTTGATGATAAACCTGGCATAGGTTGACAAAAGAAATAACCGGAGATGAATAAATTGCATGATCAAAGCCGTAGAGAGACAAGAACCGAACCTAAAGTTTACATTCAAGAGAATACGGAGCCATGATTGGATGATATGGATGAATTGTCGGGGACTATGTGGCTTTGAGACTCGGGAAGTGTTGGAACTATCAAAATGGAAGAAGCACACCTATACTACGAAAGTCAAGGAGACAAGCGAAAAGGAAGAAGACAAGCAAAAAAGAAAGCAGACAAGCACACCTACATTTATTGTTTCATACACATGCGTTTATAATACACATTTGACACATTTGTATTCCTTCTCTATATAAAGAGAACTCTCGGTGTAAGACATGTATAAGAAGTGTTTCTAATAACAAGTGTTTCTCTCGTTTCTCTCCGTTTAGCATTTTACAATTCTTACCATGTAGGAACCGACTAGGAGTCCTATCGATAAGATAAGTAGAGCTGAGAACGACCATGTACTAGAAAGTCTTAGGTACCCTCATAGATTGAAGAAGACATCGAACAACATATATAAGGTGATAATTGTGTTCCGCCACACCAATCTATTCAGTTGTGTAGGTACATGTAAGTTGTTGAAGAATATCACATTTGTTAAGTTTGGTCTGAATTCACCTAAAATATACTCCCTACCATTATCAAATTAAATAGTATGCACCTCAATAAAAAATTGAGTTTTAATCATTTACAAAACGTTGCAAAAATGAGAGAAAACTTTTGATTTATTTTTCATAAGATAAACTCAGGTGTAGTGCGTATAATCATCTATGAATGTAACATAATAGCGGTGCTGTGAGAATGAGGTGACAGGTGAAGGTCCCCAAATATCATAATTAATGAGATCAAAAGCCTTTGGTGCCCGGTGCATACGAGGAATATAAGATGTGCAGGTGTGCTTAGGCAATTCACAAACCACACAGTGCGAATCAAAATTCTTGCAAGCTTTATTCAAGAAAAAAAATAACTAACATATATACTAAAAATTTGCATGGCCGAGACGCGTATGACACAAATCTAATGTTCTTGGAGAAAAAATCGCAATTACTAGAATCTTAAAGGAAATGAAGAGACACTGGTTTGTAATGAGGAAGACAATGGGAGATCACCAAAATTGTAGAGGCCACTACGCTCATGATCCCTACCAAAAATCTCCTTTGTATTCAGGTCCTGCAAATAACAAAAATGTGGCAGGAAAACAACAACATAATTATGCTCTTTAGCAAGTCGATAAATAAACAAAAGGCTAAAGACAAAATGAGGGACATAATAAATGTTAGTGTTGTGCCCCAAGGCCAATCACTTAGGGCATTTGTATCAACACTTTTATATCTATGCGTATAATATGTAGCATTCTTTATTATTTTTTTATTACTTGCATTCTTTCTGCATACCAAATAATGAAGCCCATGTACTAATAACTTAGAGTAAATTATAAAGATTTTTTGATGGTGAGATCACGATGGAATCTTATGGATGTTACTCTTTGATTCTATTTTGAGTTACACTATAAATGGGTAATAATGGATAGTTTTGGTAGTGATATGAAATTCGGAAGGATTGTGAGTGATCGATAAAGGATTCACCACTCCAAAATAGTTAGGAGATGATATCCATATGGCCCCTTGTAAGAGATCACGGTGAAACCTTTTATCAAAGCATGAGGTTGATTAGAAAAAAGTTTCTAACCAATACTCCAAGATCATGATCTCCAGTACAAGAAATCTTTTGCATATATCAAAGGAGGACGAAAAACAACCTCAGTATGCAAGATTTGGGATATGAACAAGAGCTAGTTTTTAAAGGGATTACCAATACTTGGATGGCCATGATATGTTGCTAGATGTCACTCATGCTCTATGGACAGGAATTAGAGATAATGAATTAAAAGAGTTTAATTCATTAACCCATAATATGCTTATATCAATTCATGGTCCATTGCCAAGCTATTGATAACCTCTAGGGTCACACACATTAACATCAAATTCTTTTATTTTTTGTTATGCCCAAATTTACTATGAAAAAAATGAAGTTTATGTACAAATGTGAAAGAGGAAATAGAAAATACAAAAATGAAAAGCACATCCGTGGAGCTCAACCTCCCATGGTAAAGCTTGAACTGTGGCTAAATAAGCACCTGAACAAATCCTTCAAACCAGGGTTCAATTTGTCTGTATATGACTTCTACCCTACGACAGTTTCACCTACAATCATCACTTGCTTGACTTTCACAAACTCTAGGAATGTGATCAATGCAACATGATCCGAACTTATAGTTTCCCAAGTTGCCTCAGAACCTCATATGTTTTGTTGTTATATTCCTTTACAAGCCTCATTATTGTTCTTTTTGCCTCACTAAGGATCACAATATTGTGCTTCTTTGTTCATCTATCATAGAGCCAGGATCTTATATGTTGTGCAGTCCATTTTAATGTGTCAAGGAAACTCTTTCAGAAATGTTGGCAGTTCTGTTGGATTATTGAATTTGGATCTTTTTGCTTGTGCATACAGCCTTGGGATACCTGCCACATGAACAACTTACTGGATAAGTGCTTAATACATGATCCAATGTTACTTGACCTACGTTGCATAAAGGTCATGTAGTCTGCCTTCTCTGGTATATTTTCCATCTTTAGGTATATCCCTATTGTTGTTTAATCCTCTTGTTATGTACTGCTCAGGTTCTAAGTTGTAAGCATTGCAGTGATTGCAACAGCCAGCCAGTCATGGAGTGGGTAAATGAGCTTTCAGTTCTCCCAACATTGATCCAGAGCCATGTGTTCTTCTGGATAGTTATAAATTTTGATCAGTGTGCATTGAAAGTGACAATAATTTCTCATTTTCTAGAGTGCCCAGACCATGGTTATCCAGATTGATGTCCAGGCGTCCAAGTTTGCTGCTGGTGGCTTGGAGAAATGTCTGGGGAGATGGTACCTATAGGTTAGTAAGTTCATTACAATACAACCATTCTCTAATTGCAACCCATATTTGTAAGGTTATTGAGCAGATTTGAAATAAATGTCCAGAAGTCTCCTGTTCAGTGTGACAGAATGTGCATCCTATTTCCTGTCCTTCTGGTATAATGTGTCTCTTTAATAGGAATTCTTTGGTAGGCAGTGCATCTTGTATCAATGTCCAAGATAGAATTGATGCCTTCATTGAGGAATATTTGTTCCAGATGCATTGTAGTTTTTTTTCATTCACAGTGTACCTGCCATCTTTGCTGCCTTCAAATGCATAGCAATCATCTCCTATCTTGGTCAGTGCTGTGGCCTGCAAAAGATATTATAGACTGGTTAGATCAGAGAGTTCAATATCCCATAAATTCCTCCTCCAAGTCCATATCCATGTCTAAGTACTATCTTCCCAAAATCTCATGTCTGATATTGTGCTATCTTTGTGAAGTGCAACTCTATATAGTCTAGGAAATTTGGTAGCCAATGATGTGTTGTGTTGCCATTTATCCATCCATAACCTAGCCCCATTGCCACATCCTAACTTACTTTCATACTGTCACAGAACCATGTCCGAGATAATGTATCGTGTAAGATATTCCACCAGTTTGAGGCATATGGTCTTCCCCGTTGTCTACCTCTCAGAGTCCTCTGATGTTCACTCGGTTTCCTCAGTTTTCCGACTGATAAGATGTCATTACAACCATGCTTGGATCTCAAAATCTCCATTGTCATACTCTTATCATTTTTTAAGATCACGTCTCCCCATTTTCCAAGCATTGCCTTGCTATAAGTACTGAGTATGCACCCCAAAGCCACATCCGTCAGTTGGTGTGCAAATTTTGTCCCATGAGACCCTACACAATTTTTCTTGTCTTTGCTGGCTCCCCATAAGAATGATCTATGAATAGAGATGAGTTCCTTGATCACCAATGAAGGAGCCTTAAATAAAGCAAAGAAGTGTGAGGGTAAGGCAGTTAGAAATGAGGTTAGTAGTGTAAGTTTCCCTCCTGTTGACAGGTACTTGTGATCCCAAGAAACTAAAGCTCTGCTGAGCTGATCTAGTATTGGTTTCTAGGTTTGTTGTTTACTCGGATTTGCTCCCACTGGTAGTCCTAGGTACTTGAATGGAATAGCTCATGTTTTGCAACCCATATATGCAGAAATTTCTTCCATTACAGAATCAGGCATGTGAGTTCCATACAGGCAGTTTTTGCTAAAATTTATGCGCAAACCAGAAACAAGCTCAAAGTTTCGCATAACCGCTTTGAAGGGTCTAACTATGCTCCATGATACCTGACCAAACATTAGTGTGTTATCATCAATTTGAAGATGAAAAATAAGTGTCTTACTTATCCCTACCTCAACTCCTCTAAACATATGTAGACTAATAGGTGTGTGTATCATAAATCACAGCCTTTCTGCAGCAAGAAGAAATAAAAATGGAGGCAAGGGATCCCCTTGCTGAACTCCTTTTGTGGGATAGAATTCCTTGGTTGGACTATAATTGATGAGTATGGATGTGGAAGTAGATTCAAACAATTCCTTGATCCAACATGTCCAGCAAGTAGAAAAACCCATCCTAAGCATGACCTGAAGATATGCCCAGTTCAGAGAGTCAAAGGCCTTTTCAAAATCCACCTTGAAGATGATAACCTATTTTTTTAGTTTCTTCAGTTCATCTACTGTCTCATTGGCAATTACTATTCCATCCAGGAGTTTTCTTCCTATGCGGAATCTCATTTGATTAGGGGCGATGGTCTCATCCATAACTTTGCAGATTCTGTTAGCAAGTACCTTTGAAATGATTTCAGGCATATCTCCTATAATTGTTATAGGCCAGTAATCTTCAACTTTCATTGGAGCTTCTGATTTTTCCATCAGTGTGATATGAGCAGCATTGCTTCCCTTAGCAACTTTACAGTTTTTATATAACTCCTTCATCATTTGACAGATATCATCTTTCATCAAGTGTTGATAGTGTTTTATGAATCTGAAATTTAGCCCATCCGGGCCTGGACTATTACCACTATCACAATTTCTGATTGCATCTACAATTTCTGTCTCACGAAAGAGCACCATCAGATTATGTTCTTAGTTTGTTGATAACTCTTTGAGAGCCATGCTGCCTATTTCAGGTCTCATCCCAAGCAGTTTTATATATCTATCCTAAAGGTACTTTCTAAAGCATTCTTTCACCTGCTCAGTGTCTTCCATCCAAGTATTATCATTCCACACTCCATGAATGACATTTCTTTGTCTATTTTTGAAGATCCACTTATGAAAACAAGTTGTGTTTGCATGCCTTTGGTTAATCCAATTAATTCTAGATTTTTCGTACAACATGTTGTCCAAATTCTTAGATACCACTGACAGTTTATCTCTACGGTTTTGGATGAGCTATGAATCAATCCCAATGCAAGAATGTACAATTCCTTGTTTAGCTAACCATTCCTGGTCATTAAGGCATTGGAAGATATGTTTACATTCAGACAATAAATTCCTTGGAGCTGACTGGTTCCAATCCTTGATGGTTATTCTCATAGCCTTTATCTTCTTCTTTATTCTGAACCTGGCATACCCTGATGGACCAAGCATTTTTCAGATGTTTTTTTATCACTGAATTGTAAGATTTATCTTTCTACCAGCAATCCATAACTCTCATAGGCTTTGGTCCCTAGTCCTGAATTTTTGAGCAAAGGCTGACATGGCAATGGTTTGAGTTATCCTTGTCTAAGCCTGTTTGAGTCCATGTTTTGTCATTCCCCAGCCATAGTTCATTAACCAAGAACCTTCCCAACCTGCTCATCACTTTCATAGACTTGAAGTACCAAGTGAAACACCTTCTTTACGTCCTTAGATCTTGTAGATTCATATCAGAAACAAACTCCTTGAAAGCATTGATCTCAATTTCACTGTTATGTTGAGCTATTCCCTTCCTTTCTCTCATTTCCAAAACCGCGTTAATGTCTCCCATTAAACACCATTTATTTTCCACCCTGCCTGAGTGGAGATCCAGTATCTCCTTTCACTGGTTTTTCTTAGACTGTAAATCATGAGATCCATAGATTTTTAGCATGTGAGTAACTGATTCTTCACTGTTCCAACGCCCTGTGCCTCCTACAAATCCGTTCCCTGGTAGGATATGTTCTCTTTTGAATTTTGTTTGTTACATATACACCAGCCTGGCCTATGGAACCTTGAAATATCCAATCATAATCACTGTCATACCACAGGTAATCACACAACCTCTTGTCAATGATTTCCATCTTTGCTTCCTGGATACTTATAAAATCTGTCTACTGTGTCAAAATTAGTTCTTTAACTATCCTTGTCCGTACTTGTCCACATAGACCTCTCACATTATAGGTGATTATCTTCATACAATAACTACTTTCTCTTCCTTCTTGCTACTCTTGGTTTTTCTCTTTACAAAAGCCTTGCGGTTTTTACTATTTATTTAGATCAACAAATCACGTGATGCCTCCTTATTTGGACCATAGTGTATGCCCAGCTCTACCCTCTGCACCATCATGATCCATATTTGTAGTGTCAGCTAGATTTTCCAAGTCATCAGTTGAGCCTGATGCATGACGCACAACTAGCTGACCAATCAAATTTTCCAATGTAGCTATATCTCTTTCTTTGACCAGGTCTACTTTTTTTTTTTGGCTCCTCGTTCTAGGTCCACTCCCTTTATTTTTCACCAGTCTTCTATTAGGCATAGGTGTACTGGTTGAGTCAACCGGATAACGAGTCATGTTTCCCAGAGGTGGGAAATCACCTGTAGGTACCAGTATTGATTCTGCATTCTCTTCATTCCCCTGATCCAATACATCTGTGGTCATTAGGCATAATTTTGGTCCATACTATTGAGGAGTGTGGCAATCAATCTTCCCGAGTCTAGTCTCAACAGCTTCACAGGAACCTCATCAGTCATTAGTATATCAATATGGTCATTAGTTGGTGGTTTATCTTAAGTCACAACTTCATTACCCTCCACTTCTAAAACCAATTCCACTTATGTTATCTTCTTATCAACCTTAGAATCAATGGTTTCTGGTATCACCACCATCTCCTCTTTAGTTGTCTTCTTATCGGCATCAGAATCCATGGTTTCTGGTATCACTTCAGTATTGCAAAAAGACTCCATTTCCTTAGAAGGGTCGGAGAGAAAAGTTGGCCACCAGTCTAATTTCTTGGGTATCCAACTATTCCTCTTCTCTTGGTTCCTAACTTCTTTGTGCACACTTTCAACTAAAGTATTGTATATATAGGGTTGTATATCCAATGAAATTACATGCAATGGCATGTTAATATACAAAGAGTTGTATATAATATGAGTGGAATGGTTCTACGAAACCATGCATCAGAATCATGGGTGTTTTGAAATCATACACACATGTATGCCTAGGATCAAATGTTGATTTACTAACATGGACAATTTTTCGCTTCTCAAACCCATGGGAACCTCTATACATACCCGAATACTATCATACATGAAAAACTTTATGCATTTGTGAGTCTTGGTAGAAGAAATCAGAAGTTTTCTCTCATTTTTGCACCTTTTTGCAAATGGTTAAAATTCAATTTCATACTATGGTATGTAAAATTCGATCTGATAATGGTAGGGTATATATTTCAGATGAATTCAAGACTGAACTTAACAAATATGGCATTCTTCAACAACTTATTGTCTCCACACTCTTGAACCAAATGGCAAAACACAAAAGCCATCACCTCATGTCCATTGTTCAGTGTCTTCTTCGAGGTATGGAGGTACCTAAGACTTTATAGTGCATGATTGTTCTCATCGCTACTTATTTATCTGACAAACACAAAAACAGTTATCACTTTTGCAATTAGTGATGCTCACTTTGGGCATTACTCGAGATCATTCTTATCAAATTTGCTTTACTCACCGTAATTCTCGAGGTCTGTGTGTCATTATCTCACTTTATATAGATTATATTATTATTACTGGAGATGATGCACATGGAATTTATCAAGTAAAGTGTCATATTGGGATGACTTTTGATGTTAAGGAATTGGACTTCCTCAAGTACTTTCTTGGCATTGAGGTGGTTGGGTCTCGTCAAGGTATGTCCTTGTCCAAGCAAAAATACACGCTTAACCTCCTTTAGGAAACTAGAATGCTTGGATGTAGGCATGCCTCCTCTTCTATGGATCCAAATCAGAAGTTGGTTGCAGATATTAGAGAGTTATTGTCAAATTTGCTAGTGTATCAGTGACTTGTTGTCTTATTTATCTGACAAATACAAATTGGATATCACTTTTGTAGTTAATGTTGTTAATAAGTTCATGCACTCACCAAGGATAACACATCTAGATGTAGCCTACCAGATTCTCTAGTATCTAAAACCTGTCGTGGTCTAGGCTACTTCTTTGAATCAGGAGCTCAGTTCAGACTATCCTATTTTAAAGTTGTTGATTATGTTGGATCGAGAAGTGATTGTTGTTCTACTTTAGGGTTGTGTACCTTTCTCTGGAGTCACTTTATATCATGAGAAAGCAAGAAACAAGCAGTTATCTCTTCGTTGTCCGCTGAAGCTGAGTATCAAGCAATGGCACAAAGGACATGTGAAATACAATGGCTTCGTTCTCTTCTACAGGAGTTGGGATTCCTAGTCATAACATCTTCACCTTATTCTATGATAACAAGTCCATTATTATATTGCCCTCTGACTCTGTCATTCATGAGAGAACAAAGCACATTAAAGTTGATATTCACTTCCTTTGTGAGAAAGTCTAGCCAAGAATTATCTTCCTAGAGTTTGTCACCTCACAAGATTAGACGACTGATAAGTTTACTAAGTCCATTTTCCAAGGACTCTTGCAGTTGTCCATTTGGAGCTCCTTGATATCTTTGTCCATGCTTGAAGGGAAGTGTTAAAATATGGGCCTGAAGCTATGTTCCAGATTGTTCTAAGGAGACAACTTGTTTAGGTACCTATATGAGAATAGAATTATAGAGGTGGTTTTTGAAAATTGTAAATTGGATCTTGAGTAATAAAATATGTTTTCCATTCTTTTATATTCTCACAATGTGATCTTTTGCGAGAAGAAAACGAGCAAGATTATTGGGATTGGGACATGGCGTAGTGGCTTGTGGTACATGGATCAAAAGGGGGTGGACTCATCCCTCTCATCCATAGTGGATAGATCTGAAAGAGATAGAATTGTGAAGGACTTAGTGTTACTTCACCATAGGCATTTAGGACATCCTTCTTTCTTACTTTTGAGTCGACTTTATCCCCATTTATTTGAAGAAGTTAATAAATAAAAACTTCTTTGTGATTTAGGCAAGCACACCATAAGCTCTTATGTTAGCTCTGGTAATAAGAGTTCTAACGTCTTTGATTTGAAACAATCCGATGTATGGGGCATTGTCCCACAACAAGTTTCAATGAATTTCTTTATTTTTCTCTTTCATCGATTGTGTTTCATATGTTACTTGGTTCTACCTTATGAAGAACAATAGTAATAATGTATTTGTCTACTTTAGAGTCCGTGACACTGTGTATGTGGATGACATGATCATCACTGGTGATGATGAGGATAAGATTGCAGGGCTGAAGGTGAGACTGAGTAACAAGTTTGATGTGAAGGATCTGGGTGAACTGAAGTACTTCCTGGGGATTGAGGTGGCTAGTAGGACAAAGGGGATTGTTCTATTCTAAAGAAAGTATGTTTTAGACTTACTCAAAGGGACATGTATGCTGGGTTGCAAGCCTTCTAGTGTGCCCATCGATCAGAAGGAAGTTGAGTACAGAGGTTGGTGAGCCAGTAAATAGGATGAGGTACAAGAGATTGGTGGGGTAGTTGATATATTTGAGCCATACTCATCCAGATTTATCATTTGTTTTGAGTGTGGTGAGTTGATACATGTATGATCCTAGGAAGAGTCACCTGGATGTAGTGTATTAGATTCTAAGGTATCTAAAAAATCCCAGGAAAAGGATTGATGTTTCAATAGAATGAGAACCTGAATATTGAGATCTACTATGATTCAGATTGGGCTAGCTATGTTGATGACATGAGGTCCATGGTATGGATATTTTATGTTTTTAGGTGTCAATCTGATCTCCTGGAAGAGTGAGAAACAATCGGTGGTTGTTCGTTCCACAACCAAAGTAGAATACTGAGCTATGAACCTGAGTGTTGCAAAGATGATCTGGTTTAGATCCTTGTTAGTGGAACTCAAGCTTGACCAAGGGGGCAGATGAAGTTGTGATGCGACAACATGTTAGCGATCAGTAATATCAATACTCACGTGCAGCATGACAAAACTAAACATGTGGAGATTGATATATTCTTTATCAAGGAAAAACTGAAAAGTAGACTAGATAACTGAGACATGTAGCCACCAAGGAACAACTTGCAAATGGTCTCACTAAGGGTCTTAATTTACTAGACTGTGAAAGATTATGTAACAAGATGGACTTGATTGATATCTTTGCCCATCTTGAGGGAGGAGTGTTGATAATTATCATAATCTAGGAAACTATTTTCAATTATTTTTAAGTGTACCCTATATAAGCCCAATGACTTTTATTCAATGTACAAGTATTCTATTCCAAATCTTGAATTTACAATAAAATAAAAATAAATAAAATTTGGGTCGGGCCGGACGGGTACATAAGGAACCGATCCAAGTTAGACTTGGCCCAGATTTTTGCAATGTTGGGTTGGCACGACCCATTATAAAATGGGCAAACTCATCCCAACACGTATTTGGAAAAATAGGTTGGGTCAGGCTGGCCCGCACCATTTGCCAGCCTCTAGTTTCATTACCAAATATTAGTATGTCATCCGCATATTGAAGTTGTGGAATATTCTGTGTGCCTAGTGAGAAGCCTCTGAATAAACCTTATTCGTAGCTTTGATTTAAGAAGATATTAAATGCCTCTGTGGCTATAAAAAATAAGAAGGGTGATAGAGGGTTGTCTTGCCTTAATCCCTCTAAGGTTTAAATTCATTCGTAGGGTTCCAATTTACTAATATAAATAACATTAGTGTTTATACGCACTCTTAAATCCAAGTCCTCCATTTTCTATTAAACCCCAACTTGTCTTTCATGCCTATGAGGAAATTCCAATCAACAGAATCAAAAGCTTTCCTAAAGTAAATCTCGAACATGATGCATGTGAACTTTTTTCCTTGTTGTGTCTATTATTTCATTTGCACAAATAACACTATCGTTGATGCTTCTTCCTTTTAAGAACCCCAACGGATTATATCACTAATGGTAGGATTTGCTTATTTGTTTGCCAACAACTTAGAGATTACTTTGTAGACGCCATTAATTAGAGAAATAGGTTCAAGTCCTCAAGCCTTGTAGGTTTTGAAACTTTTGCAAATAGAGAAATGAAAGAGGAGTTCATTCCTTTTGGAAGCTTATTTGGGTGGTAGAATTCTTTGATGAAAGCCATAAAATCTTTCTTTAAAACCTCCCAAAAATGTTGAATGAATGTGCAATTTAAACCATCTGGGTCCAAGCTGTTAGGAAAGGGAATAAATCATGGCTAACTTGTGAAAGGAAAGGATCAACCATAATGATAATTTCCTTATACTGAGATTATTCTCGTTACCATGTTTTGTAATTATCTATTTAAACACTATAATCATACTAAAGAAATACACATCAATACAATTCTACAATTTTGATTTCTATCATAGTATCAGAGCTGGTTCGGTTCCTTCTATTCAACCTATAATTCTCATCATCTATCCAACAGGATGTCTAGTAAAACACCCAAAGAAATCCCTCCGGGGACATTGCCAGAAGCAAGTCCTACCATGGAGGATCTATCTACCCAATTTGCCAAATTCTTGAAACAGATCCACTCATCCCCATCTGAACACTTCCAAACACCACCCTTGTCCGTCAAACTCAATGACCACAACTATAAGTTGTGGTCACGATTAGTACGAATGGCAATAGGGAGGAGGAGGAAATTTTACCATATAACTTGCGTGCTACCTGCTCCGCCCCCAACTGATCAAGTTTTTGCAAAATGGGAACAAACGGATCTCAACGTTTGTTCTTGGATAATGGACGGGATTGAGCGAGATCTGGTCAACAACTATGCAGAATATCCATTCGCAAAGGATCTCTGGGAAGGACTCTCCACCACATATAGCAGTGGGAGTGATTCCTGAAGTGAACCTAAGTACGAGTAACGAGATTATCAGATCTTTGAATGTGGATGATGAAGATGTTCGAGTTGTTCGAGGCTCAAGGCGTATTTGGAGGGT
>JAOWBN010226927.1:0-12829 GCA_028565015.1 Pinguicula moranensis
GTTTGATAAAATTATGGAGTTTCACAATTTGAGTCATCAACCCAAATGATCCATAATATACATATCAAACACTCAAGAAATAAAATGATTTTCATCATCCAGTATACATGAAAACTAACAAGAGCCCAACGCTCTAGGTCACATACCTAACAGTAAGTCATTCATACCTCTGGCACAGTAGACTTAGTCATGTAGGCAAAGACGGCATTTCCGAAATGTGCCAAAATGGTCTTTTAGGCTCATTTGATTATGAACCATTTGATAATTGTGAGTCTTGCCTACAAGGCAAAATGACTAAAACTTCTTTTAAGGGAAAAGAAAAAAGGTCTACAGAGTTATTTGGACTAGTAAATATCGATGTATGTGGTCCATTGTCGACTAGTGCTAAAGATGGTTTCTCATATTTTATGACATTTACGGACAATCATTCGAGATATGGTTTCGTGTACTTAATGAATTACAAGTCCGAATCCATTGAAAAGTTTAAAGAACATAAGAATGTTATTGAGAAACAATTGGGAAAAAGTATCAAAATACTTCGATCTAAATGAGGTGGTGAATATTTAAGTACCGAATTTTAAGATTTTCTTAAAGATCATGGAATCATCGCACATAAAACTCTTCCATACACTCCACAATTAAATGGTGTGTCGGAGAGGAGAAATCATACCTTATTAGATATAGTACGATGGATGATGAGTCGTGCAAGTCCCCCAATCATTTTGGGGCTTTGCCTTAGATATTGCATCGCTAGTTCTCAACCATGTTCTATCTAAATCGGTTGATACCACTCCATACAAGATATGGATGGGTAAGAAACCAAACCTCAAGTATTTGAGGGTTTGGGGATGCCCTGCTAATGTGAAGCGAGCTTAATCGGACAAGCTCGAAGCTAAGCCCGATAAGTGCTTTTTGGTAGGATATCCAAAAGGTTATCTTGGATATTACTTTTATAATTTCGTTGAGCAAAAGGTGTTTGTCTCAAGACATGCCATCTTTATAGAAAAAGAAGTTTATAGTAGAAGAGGCAAGTGGGAGTAAAATTTAACTTGAAGAAATTCAGGATCCACAATCAAGCACCGACCAAGCGATGTAACAAGAGCAATTATTTCATAGAGATGATATAATCAAAGAAGCTCAAACACAAGAACCTGTAGGTCCGACAGAGAACATCGAGCCCTTGTTTGTTATGGATTCAACGTAAATGAAGAAAATGATGTATTCATCATATATGATGAACCAACCAACTACGAAGAAGTATTGTCTAGTATAGAAAAAGACAAATGTCTAGACGCCATAAACTCTGAAATGGATTCTATGTATGTAAACAAGGTTTGGACCTTGGTTGACCCACCTGAAGGGATTTTCCCTATAGGGTGTAAATGAGTTTTTAAATAGAAAATCAACATGGATGGTAATGTGATTACCTACAAGGCTAGATTGGCAACGAAAGGATATCGTAAAAAACAAGGAATGGACTATGATAAAACCTTTTCTCTAGTTGCAATGCTTAAATCCATTAGGATATTGCTTGTTATCGCAACACATTATAATTATGAAATATGGTAGATGGATGTCAAAATGACATTCCTTAATGAAAATTTACTAAAAGAGGTGTATATGATAACAACCTCAAGGTTGTGAATATGATAATGCCAATAAAGTGTGCAAGCTTCAGAGATCCTTTGATAGACTCAAACAAGTATTACGCATCGGGTTTGATGAAGCAATCAAAGAGTTTTATTTCATCAGAAATTCCAATGAACCTTGTGTATATAAGAAGGTTGACAAAGATGTAACTGTTTTCCTTGTGCTATATGTAGATGACATATCGTTCATAGGAAACGACATTCTAATTCTTCAAAATGTGAAGCTTTGGTTATTCAAGCAATTCTCCATAAAAGACATAGGAGAAGAAACCTATATTCTGGGAATTAGGATCTATAGAGATAGATCTATGCGTCTACTTGGTTTATCTCAAGTAACGTACATACACAAAGTGCAAAAACGGCTTAGCATGAATAAGTCAAAGAAAGATTTTCTTCCAATGGGGTAAGGTATACATCTTTCAAATAAGATGTCACCAAAAACTGATCATGATAAGATCCTCATGCAGGAGAAACTATATACTTCGACTATCAGATCTATCATTAATGCCATGTTATGTACTAGACCCAATGTCTCCTATGCTTTAAGTGTTAAGAAAAAGGTTTCAACACAATCCTGGTAAGGAACATTGGATAGCCGTGAAGAACATTTTGAAGTACTTTAGAAGGTCTAAAGTCTTGTTCTTAGTATACGGGTTTCAGATTTATAAATAAAATGATACACGAACGCAAGTTTCCACACTGATGTAGATTATTTCAAGTCACGGTTTGGACACGTGTTTATCTTAAATGGAGGTGTGGTGGTTTGGAAGAGTTCAAAACAAGAAACAATTGCAGATTTTACAACGGCGGTTGAATACATTGCTGCTTCAAAAACTGCAAAGAAAGCCGTTTGGATCAAAAAGTTCATCGAAGAACTTGGTGTGGTTCCTTCTGCAACAACACCCACCACTATCTTTTGTGATAGCAGTGGTGCAGTGACCCAAGCTAAAGAAAGGTCTCATTAGAAATCCAAATATGTAATGAAAAAAAAGTTCCATTTGATTAGAGAAATCATATAAAGGAATGATGTAAAGGTAGATAAGATCCCTTCAGAGGCCAATACGTCTGATTCCTTGACTAAGGAATTAGCCCAGACTAGACATGAACAACATGTACAAACACTTGGTTTAAAGAGAATGAATGATTGACCTTAGCGCAAGTAGGAGTTTGTGAGTGTTATGCCCTAAGGCCAATCACCTTGGGGCTATTTTAATGTTGTATATGATTGTAGCAATATTTACTATTTGATTATTTACTTGTTTTATTTATTGCATTCCAAATAGTAAAGCCTAACATTGATAACTTAAAGTGTATCACAAAGAGATGTGATGATAAGACCACTCTAATTATGTTATCAATACTAAATATCCCTAACCATAGCATTAGTGAGATAAGACATCACTAATATGGATATGAACAAGGTGAAAGGATATTAAGTGGGTGTTTGCAAACTCCGCGGAAAAGCACCTTTTGGCTTTTGGCGGTGGAAAAGCCTATTTGAACTATTTGCAATTTCGGCTTTTGGCGTTTGACTTCTGGCTTTTGACGGTGGATAAGTAAAAAAAAGCCAAAAGTCAGAAGCATCTCTGGAGTGACTTTTGGAGTGCTTTTTGGAGATGGTAATTTTGTAATTATTTAGAAGTTTAAATTTTGGAAAAACATTTTTGGAATAATTTTTTGCAAACACTATTTTTTGACTTTTGTTGTAGTAAAACATATTTTGCAAATACTCTCCCATTTTTTTTTTTATAAAAGCTCCTTTTTCCAAAAGACCTTTTGAAAAGTTACTTCTGACAAGTACAAGAACTTGCAAATACCCCCTAAATATCCCAGGGGTGCTTATCCCTAATTCGGTATCTGTTTTTTTGCCAAAACCAATATTGAACCCGATAAGGTTTGGCATCCCAATTTTGGTACGAAAAAATGATAACTGGCAGTATACTTTTTCTGTTTCTGTATCGGTTATTACCGAAAAATGAAAAAATAAAATAAAAACAATTTTTTTAAAATAATTTTTTTTCAATTAAAATAGTAGATTAAATAATATTAATATTTAATTAAAATATTACTTCTTTGCTAAGAAACAAAGAAACCCAATTTAAAGTCCACAAAGTCCAAAACAGGAACCCGGCATCCTGTCCCAGTAGTAAAACCCTTGGTCGACCCTGACTTGTCAAGGTCCCGAGATCAAATCCCACTGACGCTGTCACCGGGCCACGACCCCGGGCTTCAGCCCGCGACTTAACTGGCACATATGATGAGGTCGCGCTGCATGTGTCCCGTGGACTAGTCGGGTCGGGGGTTCTCCTCTGGACACCACAGATATAAAAAAAAGGTCCAAAACAGGATTTAAAAAAATTGTTCAAATAGAATGGGATATTTATACACATCAAGTGAAAATTTCTTGTGTGAAATCCGTGTGGAACAAATGCTCTCATTTCTTGTCCCACACGGAATTGACATAATAAATCTCTCCACTTGATGCCTACAAAAGACCCCATTCCCTTTCTCATTTTACTCAAATTCCTATTTTCGACCTTATTAGGTATAAAAAGGGGTTTCTTTAGTAAAAATATTATAAACTAAAACATCTTTATAATTAATAATTTATTTCATTAATTATAATTTTAAAAATAAAATTAGTTTCCATTTTTATCGATACCAAATCGGTAAAATCAAAACTGACCCAGTAATTTTTGGTATTGATTTTTGGCTACCGAAATTGATATAAAAATAAATAAATCAAAAAACCGATAAATTACCGGTTTTTGGTTGTGGTATCAAGGCGGTATCTGCTCACCCCTAAATATCCCACAAAAAATGCTCCTTACTTTTAAAAAATAATAAAAAAAAGTACAAAATAAAAAAAGAAAAAAAATAAGCCTAATAATGAGACTCAAGTAAATCCTTGAATTTGTGGTTGACGGCTTAGACTCAAGTCACTTGAGGATGAGGTTTAGGATTTAAACGTGCAAATAATTCTTTTGGGGTTATGCCCGCAAATTAGAGGTTAGGGTTAGGCTCTATTTAGATCCATAATCTTTATTTTTTGGTAATTATAATGACACCTAATCTAATAATTATATGACGTGATTAATAAATCTAATTTTGTTTTTAAAAATGTATTGCATAATTGTGGGCGACGGAAAAAAAGTGTTGCAGCCAACAACTGCTCAAGCAACGTTTGAAATAGTTTGTGTTTCTTTTAAGAACAGTTAAAATATAGAGAAAGCAGTTAAAAATAGCTTATTAGATTATATGTGGAGTGTTTACATTAACGACTGAAAAAATTATTCTATAAAAGTAGAAAAGTCCTTAACAAACTGCATAAAAATAGCTTGACATGAGCTTTTTAAAAAAGTAATTTGATTGAACATTTCCCAAAAAGCTTTCCAATTTAAAAATAAACTTGTAGAAGTAGAAGTTGATTTCAACCTATTATTTCAATTATCTAAAAAAAAATTAAGATATTTTATTAAGCTGCTTTTATACAATTTTACAGATGCTATCTAACTTTCTATACGTTAGCAACTATTACGAGAAATGATTTAGCACACTAATTTAACACACTAAAAACACATTAATACTTGCCACGTCAGATCCAGTGGGCCCAAAAATGTTAAACATAGGAAAAACGATTGGTCAAACCAATGGACCCACAGTATTGTGTGTTTTTAATTTGCTAAAATTAGTGCGCTCTATCACTTCTCAACTTTTACAGACGCTTTAGTTGTATTTTTGGCGACCCGATCCCGATGTATCTGACATGTTGGCCGATGGTTCTGAAATTTTTGTATATAGTTTGACATTTAGGGTTTGAATGTTTATAAAGAAATTTTAATTGTTTAAAAAAACTTTCACAAATATTTGACGAATTCCTTAAATTTCAGCTGTACTTTCAAAAGGCACAAGGTGTTCCAATTCCAGAGACCACAGTGAACTAGAAATGAATATTCCAGCTAAAAGATGCTTAACAGCAGGACAGAACCTCATGCCATGCTCACAATTCCATTTATTTAACGAGGAGATTGGGCTAAGGCATGGAACTTGGGTTGGGCTTAAGACTTATATGAAAATTACCAAAAAAATAATATAGGTCCGGACGAGGCGGAAACAGAAATAATAAGTCACAAAGAATAATATTTACAATGCTCACAGTTTCATTATAGTTTTTTCTTCTCTTTATTTGTTTCCAACGACAACTCTAGTGTTTTCTTGAACGACTATAACTACAAGTTATAGACTAGACGTCTTATCTAACAAAAAGTTATAAAGGGTGGTCCGGAATGCTATAATTGGTCAACGAAAATTGTAATAATTCGGACATCATTAATTCATTTATAAGTAAATTACTAAGAGTTTGAAATTTTATTTCGGAGGCGAGACACTCTTTATAGGAAACAAGACATAAATTTAGAGAGTTAAGACACAGATTTGGTGTGGATGGGGTGGGCGAAAGAGTATATATACTATCAAAAAATGTTTTTATTTGGGGCGGCATCAGTCCTTGGGCACATCATTATAATAAATGCATTTATTTATTTAGGAGGAAATTTAAGTGTGAATTAATTAATTTATTCATCAAATGGATAAAAAAAGTGAGAATTTCACTAAGTAATTAGATGAGATCCCGTCTCTTTTTTCTTTTAGTTTTTTTTTTATTGAAGATAGTTTTGAAATTGGTTTGGAGATCGGACGAGATATCCAAATATTTTTTTCTTTGGACGGCCAACCTATATATTGAGTAGGCGAAGCCACATTGCGCGGAGAGGGCCGTTCCTATTATATTTAATTATTTTTAGATATTTTCTAATTATTTAAATTTTTAATTTTTACACTCCTAATACAAAAAATGTATTTTCTACCGGAGAATTCTGAAGAAGCTTCTAGAGATCCCACATAGGAGTGTTGTGCAAGAATTGTATTTTAGTTAATTGTTGATTATTCTCGTGGTTGCTACTACAGGCTAATCTTTTCCTAATGTTCCACAATTTGTTGTCCATACAACTCGATGGAACAACTTCCTCATGTGATCCGCCCAAATCATGCCTCTTCTTCGAAGTCATGATCTTATGGGTATCGTTGATGGCAGCGTCATGTGACCCTCTCCAACTTTGCAGGAAATCGATCATCGGGTTAGTTTATGAGCAACCAATTGAATATCTTTCATGGATGAAGAAGGATCAATTCGTTGTTGGTTGGATTGTCTCTAAGCTTTCATAAAAAGCCCTTTTGCTGTTCTTGGACTGCAACCTCAATGTATTTAGTAAAAGGTGCATTTTTATTTTGGTTATAGTTCGAATCATAGGGGTTATACATGTATAAACGTGTTTATGTGTCCAGGCATGTTATCTTCGATGAGAGCATTTTTCCTGGTTTAGTTGGGTTCGAAAATTCTTCATCAAGAACTATGCAGAGTTTTGCCTCGGCTTCTTCATGTTTGCCTCTCTTTTTAATTTGGAACCCTTTGTTTCTTTTTTTTACTAACCGAACTACAACATGTGACCATTCTTGCACTTTCGCGTGTCTCGGGTCAACCATCTGTTACGCCTCCATCAGCTTCCGCCAATCAAGTTTTGCCATGTGTCTCCACAGCTGACCAATCACCCGAGCTGCCACATCTCCTTTCTTTGCCCAACCCTGATCTGCCACATGACAGCCATGTCATCCCAGGTGACCAACCCACTCTTCATGTTGACAAGTCTCAGTTCAGTCCACCAAACTCGTGTCTATCACCTAGATTGTTCGCGAATTTGGCGTTCGACTTACTTGCTTCCTCCAATCCGGTCCTCTTGTGACCTCATCATTAGAGACACATAGCATCCTCTCTTATCTGCCACGCCAACCTCCCGCTGACTTGGGCCAACCTAATTTGTCCACTTCATCATCCCCAAACGAGGTTGTTTCTATTCCTTCTACTTCTCAAATGGTCATTCGGTCTCAAAAAGGGTTTTCTCGTTCTCGTGATTTTTCTGATTTTCATCTTTACTTTTGTTCTAAACATCCTCTTTAAGCATTCACCACTGTGTGGATTCCCCGTAAACCAACTCATTACCCTCATGTTGTTCACTTTCCAGAGTGACAAACTGCTATGCAAGAAGAATATGATGCTTTGTGGCAAATTCCACATGGACTCTTTATCGTCATCCATCCAATCACAATGTTATTCAAAATAAGTGGGTTTACAAGATCAAGTAGAAATCTGATGGTTCCACTGATCGATTTAAAGTTCAACTTGTCGCTTGTGAGTTTGAGCAAGATCTTGGTATTGATTTCAATGAAATTTTTTGTCCTGTTATTTAACCTTCTACTGTTAGGGTTCTTTTGACTTTGTCCATATAGTTTGGGTGGCATGCTCATCAATTTGATATCTGAAATGTGTTCCTTAATGGTGATCTAATGGAGGAGGTTTTGATGGAGCAGCCCAAAGGGCTTGTACCTCGAGAATTCCCAAGTTATGTTTGTCACTTGTGCAAGGCTTTGTATGACCTAAAATAGACTCCTAGTGCATGGTATCTCTGTCTTTCCCGTGCTCTCCTCTTGCTCTATTGTTTATGCATCATTGTTCATTTATCTTTATGGTGTTTTTCGCATATTAATCCTCATTTATGTTGATGATATTTTGGTTACTGGACCCTTTCGACCTGTTGTTATGGAACTTATTTCTTATCTTCATGGTTGCTTCAAGCTGTGCGAATGAATGATCTGAGCTATTTCCTTGCCAGTGAAGTCACTCGTGACTCGTCTGACTGGCATCTTTGCCAAAGTAAGTATGTTTGGGCTATCATGGCACCGAGATGGTTGGGGTCAAACCTTTGTCCTTACCTTGGAGCTCTGGCCAAAAGCTTGGCGCTCATGATGGAGATATGTTGTATCATTCTGATATCACTCTATATCGTCAGATTGTTGGGGAATTGCTATATTGCACTCTGACTTGTCCTGACATTTCCTTTTCTGTGAGTGTGTCAATTTATGCATAACTCGACGTTCACTCATTGGATTAATGTAAAGCGAGTGCTTCAATATCTCAAAGGTACTATTGACCCTGATTTGTGGTATTCTCGAGATACTCTTAGACTTGATGCATTTTATGATTCTTATTGGGCCGATGATCCATCTAACCGACAATCTACCACTAGGTATTGTGCGTTTCTTGGATTTTGTCTTATCTCGTGGCCAACCAAGAAGTAGTATGTTGTTACCCAATCCAGTACTGAAGTCGAATATTGAGCCACGGCTCATAACACTGCCCATATTTATTAGATTCGGATGTTGTTAAACGAGTTTGGCGTTCCATTGTCCACTCGACCTTTTCTTTGATGTGATAACATTGACGCTCTTGCTTTAGCCTTTAATCCTGTCTTCCATGCTTGTAATAAATATATTGAGGTTGATTACCATTTCTTCTGTAATAATATGCTCAATTAAGATCTCTCTATTCATTTTGTGAGTACTCATGATCAAATAGCTGACATTTTCACCAAGGGCTTAAGTATTGGGTGTTTTCTTTTTCTTCAAGACAAGTTGAGTGTTGCTTCACCACCCCTCAGCTTGAGGGGGGCCTATTAACGAGAATTATGAAGAAGCTTGGATCAAAAAAATGAAGAAGCTTATAAAGATCCCACATCGTTAGAGCATTGTACAAAGAATATTATTTTAGTTAATTACCTTGTATATAGATTACCTAGACTTTGTATACTCGTATAACTCAATCTCTTGCCTATATATGATATAATTCCTTGGAGGTTTGATCTGAATATCTTCTATCAAATATTCATTTACTCACTAATTCCTGCTCAAATTCATCATTGACTAGAACCGCAGAAAATATTTAAGCACAGAATTGCTATTGATAATATATAAGGAGAACCTCAATGACATCACCAACCATAAAAATTAAAATACATGATAATATATTTGTAAAATGGATATTTTTCTTCTTTCTTCTTTTTCTTAAACGAAATTCTATCTAGAAATTCTCATTCTCACTTCTCTGTATCTCGTGGTTTGTAGAACTCGATTTTCCGATCATTAATCTGCTGGGTAGGCCTGGCATTATTGGCTGATTCCTGTTCGAATTACCAATAAACAATAATTCATTGATCAATTAAATAATTGATTAAATTTGGATAAAAACAAAACAAACAATTTAAGGACTTACATCATGTACAGCGTCACGGATCAATAGTACCTGCTCTTTCGTAACGGTCTTTACCTAAAATAAATTAAAGATTAATTAGAAACTACAGTACAAAATGATATGTAGAAGAGTAAATGAATAAAAGGTTTTATATATGTGAACTTGAATATCAAATAAAATAATTAAATAATATTTACCTTTTCTTCGATTGTCCAAATAATATTTTGACTGCAAGGAGGAATTGTGAGAGACCCAATGTATCTATAATATGTTCCGTTCCCAAAATTTAGGACCATAGGATTCACAACGCCCACGTTTTTCTCTACATGTCTTGTATCACTCAATTCTACTAAATTAGGTCTCATCTAAAAATGAAGGAGAAAAATTAACAATATTAGGTTTTTCAAATGTAATTATAATGAACAAATGGAATAATTATAAAAAAAAAAAATATTAAAAAAATATTTTACCATAGACAACAAGGAATCCGGTTGTTGACCCCAATTGTACAAGATGCCGATCACAGCTGTCCGATTATCATCACTCTCGTGTACCAAATGAACTTCTAAGTGAAACCTATGTAAAATATTATTTTTTGTTGTTATTATCGTTGTTATTATTATTATTATTTGTTTATTTAGGACACGAAATGTTACCTTTTCCCATTAATTGTGTGTTCTGAAGGTGAGTGCCAATGGCATTGCCTCAAGTGAAATTCAGTTCCATTTATGTGGATATGGCCGGCATCATCTGTCCATCTCAACTGCATCCAGTAAGTAATTAGGAAATTAATTAAATAAATAATACAATGACTCAGACAAAGACAACAATGAATTTTATATAAAAATAATAATAATAATTAAATTCCAAAAGAATATAGAGCTTTTTTATATAGAAAATATTATGATTTTTGCTCGGAAACTTAGTCCTCTAAAGTTTGGTACATGTTATTTTCAAACAAGACAAATGTACTTATTACAATAAGAGCTACCTAAAACCTAAGGTAATAGGAAAAGATAATTTCATAGAGAGTTATCTAACTATTAATTAGCAGGTTGTTCACCACATGTTTGACAAAATTTTATAGTGCCCCAAAAAAATTCTACTCTCAATCTAAGATCGGGACGGCACGAAAGAGGTTGGTTATATCTTCTATATATCTTGGTTCGTGGCATCTTCGCATAATATTAAATATTTGAATTTATCCTATCAAAACAATACAAAAATAGTTTTGAAATTTAAATTAAATATAATTATTTCCAATAGAAAGAAGAAAAAAATATCAATATTTTTACCATCATGTCATGTCCTCTGTTGATGAGGGTAGCATTGGCGGGCCTGTAGTCTATCTCGAGTCTGTTCAAATGTGACACAATCTCCACCCTTCGATCCAGAAGATCAATGGGTGACTGCATCCTGCCCGAATTACAGTCCCTCCATTCGGGCCGAATCTCACCCCAATGCTCTGGCCCGATTTCGCTTTCTACGTTGTAGCTGAATTCTAGCTCATCGTCTGCAATGACGTAAATAAAGATACAAAAGTGAACTTTTCCGGTCAAATCATCCAGTTAAAACAAAATAATCCAACCACACATAAAATTTCTCTCGAGATACAAATTCAGGGGTAAAACTATTAGTTTTAATATGCATTTAAAAATAAATAAATAAATAAATAAATCTTGGGTGTGGTTGCCCCACCTCCCCCTATGTTCGCCCCCAGAGTTCAACCGCGAATCAATAAAAGCCATATAACCAACCAGAACCATTGGTGTGTGCTCGCATGGACTGGCATGTAATGGTTATGCCGAAGCCTTCCCGAGACTAGAGATTCTAATTCACATCGCCTGTACTATATAATTTGTTTTTATTTTTTGTTTATATTCAATGATATATCGCAAGAATTGTAGGTGCAATAAACCCAAGAAATGTGGGGCCCAGGTATTTAACACCAATCTTCACGTGTTAAACATCAATCTCAATCGTCCATTCACCCGGGCCCCACCTTTCTTGTGTTTATTGCGCCTACAATTCTTGCGCTATATCAGTTCTCGGGACGGAGGTAGTTCTAACAAAATGGATCCTTTTTTTTTCCGGGGAAAAAAATTAAGCAAGATTTCACTTACCAACTTCTTGCGCCCTTGTGAAGCTTGCAAACCCAAGCAGGAGAATAAGAACACCAATACTCGTGTACTTCATCTTCGATAAATACAAATCTTCTTTAACTGATTGATAGTTTTTCTGTGGGGTTGGTTATGACAGGAACAAGCCAATGCCCATATATATAGACACAAGAGGGGTATCCCCGTGTCTGAAAAGAATAGAATAGTAAAAGGATTTAAGTAATGAATGTGAATATCAAATATTTTTTTACAAGGATTCTCATTTCTCCATGTGGAATGGAAGAAGCATCAGAATAGACATATATTTTCAAGACGTTGAAATGCCTTTTATGGAAGAAAACAAAAAAGATAATCAGTTTTATTAAAATAATTTGACACAAATAGTGCCATCCACCCCCACAATTTACAGATTTACCCATAGTTATAATTCTATAATTAATATACTGCCCGTTCACCGACTTCATCACTTTCATTTCAAGATGCTCCACGAAAGAAGCTTGATTCTGTCCAGCCAAAATATCCGAGACAACTATTACAAATTAACTTGTTCCGGATAGGATAGTGGCGGACCAGAGGGTGGGGTGGGGGCGTGGAGGGTGCTGAGATGGGGGCAAAAAAAATATAGTAAAACTGGTCAATTTGTCGTTAGTTAATTATGGCGTTGAGGAAAACGGACTCCATACAATTCCCCCTTTATCCTTCTGAAGTCAAATGGCAACCTATTGACTTGATATAATAATCCCACCCTTCGGAAAACGTGAGATTAACAATATCTGGTACAATTTGACGAAGCTTACCACCCAACCCAATAGGGGGCTCAAGAGTATTACTCTTGAGTCTTAGCTTCCAAAAATTTCTTAGTTTTGTAAGCGCTGTCGTCACATGCCAGAAATTTCTGAAATATTCACAATTCAAATAAT
>JAOWBN010226938.1:0-12828 GCA_028565015.1 Pinguicula moranensis
AGGGAAAAGCACAACAAAACCAAATAGCAACAACAACATTTCCAAAGAACTAAATATTAGAAATTTGCAACTAAGCCAATTTTTTGCGCAGCCTTCTTCAAATTATATTTGGCTTATAAGCACTTTTTTTCAAAAAATAACTCCTCATTTAAAAAAAAAGATTCTTATAAGTCATTTATAAGCATAAGAAGGCTGCACAAAACATCCGCTAAATTCACCAGGGTTATATTTCTCTCATAAATAAGAGAGGAAAATTGGGTAGATAACAAAACAATTAATCCAAAGAGTAATCGTAGAAAAAAACCCTTCTATGTTCTCTAGATGGTGAAGTCACTACCCCTAGATCTTCTATCCAAGTATTGTTTGCATTTGTACCTTATTTATTAGTTCTTTATTTTAGTATTTTTCATATTTGATTTGTAGGTTAGTTCTTGCTCTATATTTATTTAGTCCAAATTGCATAGAACACACTAATTTTGGTGATTATCATATACAATCATCATGGTTTGACATACTTTTCATCACTATATTACTTGTGCGACTTATACACTTGAAAATTTTATGCATCAAAGTCCCCTTGTACTTTTCCCATAGCAGGTCTCCACATATCAGAATGCATCAAAGAAAATATAGAATTTGTTCAAGTATTATTTGATAAATAAGAATGATGATGGATTCTTGGAAAGCAGCAAGTGTCACACACAAATGATCTATTTTCAAAAAAATAAGTGCAAAAATAAAATCTTCATATAACCAACATATGGGTGTCCAAGACGACGATGCCACAACCACAATCTTCAATCCGCAGTTCCAGGTTGAGTTACTACATCGACAAAGTACAATCCGCCTTGTTCAGTGCCACATCCAATAATCCCTCTGGTCCGAAAGTCCTGTAGCAAATAGAAATGAGGATAAATAAGTATACGACAATTCAATTCCTCTGACAGATGTCTAATTGACAGCAATTTGCCAGAATGCGATGGGATGTATAAGCTGTGATAATGTCAAATTCGAGGATATCTGAATTGTGTCACCTCCTATGATAGGTGATACGCCCCCATTCGCAGTCTGACTATATTTTTTCTTTGGAACTGAGTGAACTGTAATATCTGTAACATCATTAGTCATCGTATTTGTTGCAGCATGGTCAAATAGCCAATGAGTATCCAGACCATGTGTAGGAGTACGAGTAGAATAGGCTACCTAACTTTCAGGATAAAAATCTTAGGACACAAAATTTGGGGGAGATGGAAGGCCTTTTTGGAATTTTGGTCTAGGTGGTTTTGGTATTTTTGAAAACTTGAGGGGTGTATCAGTGATTGTGGGGAGTTCGGGGGGAGTACTGAAGGATTTTTTGGAAGTTTGAGGGTGAATCATTGGTTTTTGGTTGTTCACAGGTTGTATAACAATGTACGGGTCTTTCGAGGGTTGTATCGCGATACTGTTAGATTTTTGGGGTAAGTTTGATGGTCTAGGAAACTCATAGGGTTGTATTGTCGTTTGGGAATTCTCCGCGGGCATATCGCAATACTGTTAGAATACTTGGCAGGGTATAATTGGAAATTCACATCTGTAGGGTTCGAGAATAGAATGTTTTCAAACCCTATACCTTCTGTACCCGCAGTCACTCCGTTCTCTCATCCGCTAACTATCATAGCAATCTTGACACCCTCCGAACAGTTGGTTGCCGCCATGGACTTTTATCTTTGAAATATTACTCGGAAATCCTATTTTTTTGAAGCACCGCTTTGTGGTTTGGCCACTTCTTTTGCAATCTTCATACTACAACTTTGATTTGTCCATGGCGGGGATTTAGATTTGGTATCGTTGTGAACCATTTCTAATCGAGATCTGGCAACATATCCACTCTTAACTCCGTGCGTTGAGCTGCTGCTATGATGACCTGGATTCTTGACAGCTTATTGATGAAAGGCCGTGTAGGTTGTTTCAAAAGAGAGAAGCGTATATGCCTAGAGTAACTTGCAATAAACTGGAATAATCGAGTTTCTTGTTGTAATCTGCTTAAAGTGGCAATATCTTTAGAACATTTCATGGGGATTGGATGGCGTCTATATATTTCTTGCTAGATATACTGCATCATTGTGTAGAGTTCTTACAATCCTGTTTGATTCTGCGGTTGTCAATTTGCATGAACTAATAGGTCATATCGTTGGAGTGAGTCACTACTACTTGTATATGTTATTGTCAGGCCACCCCACATCACCTTTGCGGACCAATACAATTTTGATCCACGAGGGTTGGTTCCATGGCATTGACTAGACTTGAGCAGTCATTCAAGTCTGCTTGTTTCCATCGTTTGAATCGTGGATCATTGGTTGTGTGAGGATCATCCGTGAGATGATGAAGTGGCCCTTTCCCTCAAATCGCCATCTTTGATAGGAGACTCCATAGGGCATAGTTCTAATTGGTTAGGTTGATGCTGATTTGAATTGGTTTGTTTTGTTCGGGGTTGTGAATCTGGGTAAGAAGTTGGGCAAATTGTTTTATGAGATCTTTCGGGGCAGGGCTTGCCGATGGCAAAGCAATCGGGATATTTGGATCATTGCCCATATTGTTTGTCGGTCGATAATCAAAGGTAGATATTGAGATTTCTAGGTAGTATCAGACAGATCTAGCTATGGCCCTGGTACCATATTGGATGATTACAACTTGTGTTTCATTGTATTTTTTAGTACATTATAAAGGACAAAATTAGAATCTAGATTAGGGAAGATCCTATTAGATAAGGAAGGATCCCTTGAATCATGGGATCCTTCCTTTTACATCTAGCAATTAAGATCTTCCCTTAATTAAAAAATTTCCTAGTCTAACACAATGTTTAGCACTCATTAATGTTGTTCAAGAGAAGGAACTCTTAGAGAAACTTTGGATCTTATGTAAATCGGCATCTATATACTATCAAACATGAGTTTAACTAATCAATGTGACGAGTGGTGCGCAAATAATTGAAGCAATTACTACTTGCAAGTGTACAAGTCGCACAAGTAATATAGTAAAGAGAAGGATGTCTAATCTTGAGGATTGTGTTTAACAAACACTAACATTAACAAGTTACTCACAATTCGAACAAACAATAACAACGTTATTTTAATTCTACCTATAAATTGAAGAACTATGCATGAACGGAGACAACTAAAATGCAATAAGGTAAGTTTAGCACAAATGCACTGGATAGAAACATCAAGGGATCGCACTTTAACTGTTTGAATCCCTCAGGTGGGTTTATAGTTAGCCTATCATGCTTCGCTCCTAATGTTGTGTCTAATGGACTCTCCTTCTCTGGGCATTCAGATAAAAAATTAGCAGATCATGAGTAAATAAAGCAAAAGTTTAAACGAACACCAATCCCTAAACTTAAGAGACACTGCCCGAGTGGATAAATAAGGAGATTTAGAAAATGAAAGCAATACTCCCCTTAAGGCAGGCACCATGCTTCATTCCAAGTCGGAGTTAGATCTCACCAAGTTGTAGGCTTGCTCTCCATCATCTTCCTCATCCTCATCCTCGTCCACTTCATCTCTAGTTCCAGTAGTTGCCTCGCTTGGTTGTGCATATGGAGTAAATGTCAGTGGTGGTGGAAGCAAATTGATTGGGAAATGGATGCCCTTCATAATTGTTATCATGATCAAGTTAGTGTAGATTGCAGCAACACATGGGTAAGAATGCTCTAGAAAATATTCTCATTGATCTAGGGTTGGGCAAACTGCACATGTGGTCTAGGTTAGGACCGAACCTTTGGACTTAGGACTAAGACTTGGTTCCTGCAAAGGCAGAGAATTGATCATCAGTTTGCTTTTACCTTTTTTCCTTTTCCCTGATAGATACATTGGATGGTTCTGGAGTGGCCTCAAACTTCGCAGTTCTCCTATCAGAATATGTTCCCAGCTTGTTGATTAGATTTTGTGTGACGTACAAAGTAGGCGAGAACAAGTTTCATCTTTTGCCAAGGCTACTCCAGCCTTCAGACACATGGCAGTAATCAGGGAAGGAAAATGTAGACAATTTGGGCATTTTTCTAGTGAACCAAAACTTTCCATGATGTCCTTGTATATAACCTTGCCCACGTTGATGTTGTCCCCTGTCTCTATTGCATAAATGAGCAACAACCTCTTCAATTTTATATCCCCAATGTGTATGGTTGGCAGCATCCTTGTACATACAAACAAATATCACCTCAAGATGCTAGAGCGACAATCTGCCTTGTTAAGCCCCATTTCCATTGGTCGGGGGCCAATGAACATTTTCCATATCATTCTAGTTGCACACAGAAATTGAGTTGCATCAGCTAAATCTGGGTACCCACCATTAAATTAGGAGAACTCGTCTGTCTGGGTGAATGAGGCTGAACACTTGATTTATCTTAGAGGGACTGAAGGACACATTGACTCCCTTCACATAGACTTTGAAATCATTTATAACAGCAAGATTAGTATAAAACTCCCTCACCATATTCAGGGTGACTACTTCAAAGTTCTCAAAAACGTGTCCAATACATATCCTTTACAGATTTCCTAATAACAGGCAGGCAACCAGACAAAAATCCTCGCTCCCTAGTAACACCTAACACTCCGACAGTTGTACCAAAGAACTATTTTTTGATAATCTAAATTATATTGATAATAATAATAATAAGTTTGTATAATGGAAGAAAAGAAAATCATATTTATACTTTAAAAAAATTTCCAGCTAAATATACGAATAAGCATTCAAGATCTAATTCTTTGAGGGTGATCTTGATATCAGGGTCCATCTCCCAATCTGCCTCTATGTAGCTTAGGGTGATCTGATGTATGGCTCCCCTAATTTCATAGAAATCACATAGCAACTTGACATTCAATTCATTGCCATTATCCGCTTTTCAGCAAAATAAAATGCCATGGCTATCAACTTATCCATTCCACATTTTAGGAGGATATTGGTACATATCTCGATTTTGATTGCAAAGTTACCCTTGTAATGAAATAGGCAGTTAGATCGATGGCCATCGTAAAAGATAACCGTCAAAGACCAAGTTGTGCTATAGAAAGATGTAGGTCATCTTGAATTCCTCTATCTTCTAAAATGTATTTGGCTTGTAGGCGTTCCATATAATGAAATTTTTCTTTCTGTCACATTTTTGGCATTTCACATGACAACTTCAATATTTTACCACGTAACTCTCATGAATAGCCGGTTGTAGTCTCATGTTTGTATGAGAATCTTATCCATTTTCCTTTCTCCCATAATGAAAGAATCCAGGGTCTGTGTAAGTGCATATTGCAAAATGTTGGAGTTTGTTCAAATCTGCTTCTATGTAATAATTTGCTGAGTGAAATGGCCACCCTTGCCAATAACCTTTGGTTTCCTTGATCTTGTACCTCAAAAAAGCTCAGAAGAAAATCAGTAGATCAAGCAAGAGATTAATCAGTTCTGATTTCCATGTCCATAACCTTCAGACCATTGCTAGCATTAGATATGAGTTCCATTCAAGCTCAGTAACCACAAATATATCTGAATATGTGTGATATGCATGTATTGATAACTATCCATGGGTATGATATGTAAACTTTTCATGCTGTGTAAAATAGCCTCCCTAGCTATTAGCATCTTCTTTCCTTCATCCTGTATTATACAAAAAAGTCACGTGAAATAAGTAGAACAACCAGTACTTAATCAAATTGACTTAGAGGGGTGCATGGGAGCAATGTACAGTTCATCATTATCTTTACAGTTTAGTAGCAGATTAATTGTCAAAGTAGTTACCTAATTTACACCTTGTCCATACCCACCAATTATCTGAGTACCACTAACATCCATATAAATTGTATCAAGCCCAGTAAGTCACAGTCATGGCTTAATGTTTGTGTAAAGGATATAATGATAATGTCCATGACTATGTTGTGAAATTCTCAATTAGGCTACCAAGTTATCCCAGTCTGCATCAAACAGCTTCAGGATTCCATTCAACTTAGTGGCTGTAGTGTCCAATCATTTAGTGAGTATGAGAATTGTGGCTTTTTCTGATGAGCTTTAATATTAAGGCAGTTATTTCTTTGTAGGGCTTGCAGTGCAGCATTAATCAGAGGCATTTCTCCCTCAAAGTGCCTTTTATTCCTTAATTTCCAAATCTACAAGATGAAGGAGATCCAGATAGATTTCCATGCATCTATGTTACTACCTTGTGTCTTCCTTGAGCAAAATTCTTGGAGTGTGGGCACTGATTCAGATACTTGGTGATTTTTGTTCCTTGGTATAGCCACTTTTCCAAATCCTGCCAGAAAGAAAGTGTTATAGTACAAATGCTAAATAAATGCTCATAGTTCTCTTGACCTGCATTGCAGAGTGTGCAGGGGATCTCCTGCTCAGCTAGGAAGATGTCTCTATTTTGCAGTGTGTGTTTGATAGTAAGAGCCTTTAGCTGGAGCTTCTAGGCAAGAATTTCTTGCTTAGCTTATGAATATTTATTCGAGACCATGGATAGGTTCCTAGCCACCTCATTTGTGAACGGCAAATCTTGTGCATCAATCTATTTTAGATAATTATATTTAGTGCCATATTTAACAGATATGTCTCCTTTGAACCATTATGAATCTTGGCCGTTTTGTACAGGAGGTCTTCCCTGGCATAAACATAAAAGTTGGGTAAGCTGTTGTTGTACTTTTGTGTTCCTCAATCCTCTTCTCCAAGGTAGGTTCCATCTCCAATTGTTGTCTTCCTAGTTACCTGCATCAGAGACATATTAGAGGGTTTGTTGAGATTCTATAAAGTTGGGGAAAAATATCTGAGAATGCTTCAGGTGTGAGCCACTTGTCCTTCCATAAAAGGATTCTTAATCCATCCCCAAGTTTTATCTCCACATTTCCCAGAAACCAGTTATGGGAAGTTATATACTGCATAGTTTTCCACCAAGAAGATGTGTATGATTCCACTCTTCTTCTTCCTCGGTGTGGGGGGCAGTAATTAATGGTTTCTTAAAAATTCTCAGTGCACCCAGCTGTAGTCTAGTTTCTATTTCATATTTAGATTTAAGAATGTCAGTGGCTAGAGAAATCTTTCCTTGCAAGATGCTAGCACCCTATTTCCCAGCAGTGCATTGTTGAACTCCTCTATTCTTTTGATACTCAGTCCTTCTTTATTTTTGGGCAAGGTTATTTTATTCCAAGAGGTCTAGATTGTTGCCTTCCTTCCTGCAGTTCTTCCCCAAAATAAATCTCTCTGCAAGGATGTTAGTTTGAGCAGGATTGATTTTGGAATATTACAAAAAGACAAGAAATGTATGGGTAGGCATTGAGCACAGTATTAATCATAATCACTTTACCTCCCACTGACAGGTAGTCATTCTCTCAAGATTGCAAGTCTGAGCAATTTTGGATACTATTGGCTGTCGTACAACAAATTTTTGATTCTTGATTCTCACAGGAAGGCCAAGGTATTTGAAAGAAAGGTGTCATTGCTTGCATCCTACATATGCAGCCATTTCCTCAAAAATTCTGCTATCCATGTTCACTCCATAAATGGCGCTTTTGCTGTAGTTCACTCTTATCCAGATAGAAGTTCAAAATTTAAGAGAATTGATTTGAATGTTTTGATTGTTTCCCAGTTGGATTCACCAAAAAGTAACGTGTCATCTGCAAATTGCAGATGAGAGAGTCTACCTTCTATCTTCCAACCTGCAGGGGGTGAACTTGTGTAAGCTTGCAGCTGTATGTAGCAAAACAGACAGTCCTTCTGCTGCAATATTGAAGAGTAGGGGGTAACGGATCCCCTTTCCTTAAACCTCTTCGTGGGAGAAATTTTGAGGTAGGGCTCCCATTAACAATCACTGAACAGAAGTCAAAAGCTAGAATCTCAACAATCTAGTCAATCCATGCCTCGGGAAAGCCCATATGCTGCATTGTGGATAGAAGGAAGGGTCAGTTTAAGGTGTCAAATGCCTTCTCGAAGTCCACTTTGAATATTATGGATGATTACCGTAGCTTCCTTAATTCATCAATGGACTCATTAGCTATGAGGATACTATCAAGTAGCTTCCTTCCTTTAATGAAAACCATTTGGTTGGGTGAGATAATATGTTCCAAAACTGCTGCTAGCCTTCTTGCAAATGTTTTGGAAAGGAATTTTGGAATAGCACCAATAAGTGTTATTGGTGTAATCTTCAAGCAAAGGAAGCTCGGTGGCATGAACTGTAAGAACAAAACTATGGGAAAGAACAGGAAAAATGGTGCATCTTTGGGAATTTTATTGTTGTCTTACATCTGAAAGTAAGGAAGGGCTCTGCCATCTCAAGTTATGGTGCTGAAATAATGTCTTCCTTGGGTTGAAATTTTGATAACTGGGTTGGTTTGATATGAAGTGCAGCTGCTCCATAAGAATGTTGTCAATTGCTAACACTTTCTGACATTGTTGTCGATGGTGAGGTCCTCCTCATGCTTCATAAGACATTTGTTGCACTACCATTACTGGCCGTAGAAGCATGCCTTGTTCATGAATGTTTCAAAATGGGAATTCATAGCTTACATAGCAACTATCAAAGCATCCACTTTGTCTATCTCATTTTTTCCCCTAATCTCCTAGCATTATCTTTTTCTACAGGACATCTGTAAAAAATTTTGGCCATAGCCTCTAAGAGCGTGTATGCTTCATTGTATGTCTTTTTCATGAAGGTGTCATTGACAACTGCATCTCTCTCTCTCTCTCCTTGTTATGTTTTCTAGATCATTGTAAAAAGCTTGTATCTGCCTATAGTGTGGTAGACCATGATTTGGGCATCTTCTTTTAAAATCCTTAAATCTTTCTCAGGCTTCATACAATGTCTCTCTGCTTGAAAAATATAATTTCACTCAATAGTCTAGCTGTCATGGACGGTGGAAAAAATTATGTGAAAAATTGATTCCTTAGATCATCCCATGTGTGAATTGAGTTTGGGGTAGTGCTTGCAACCACCTTTTGGCTTTATCCCGAAGTGAGAAAGAGAATAATCTTAGTTTAATAGGATCATAAGTTACATTTGAGTGATTTAGGGTGTCACAGATTTCCACAAATGCATTTATATGGGAATTGGGGACCTCTTCTGCTCCTCCTCCATATATAGAATGCAGCATAAGCAGGTGAATGGTAGCCAATTTTAGCTCAAAATTGTTGGCTTGTATAGTTGGTCTCCTTATCGATTAAACCACTTCCTCTGCGCGGGTCGATGAAAATCTTCCATTGTAACATCATCCTCATTTGGTATTAGCTTATGCCAATGTTTTCTCCTTGTTCTTGGTGCTGCATTCTTTCTATCTTTCGAGCTCTCCTTTTGGCTTGAAATGTCCTTTCGATTTCTGGATCTCTTTCTCCATCTGTATCGCCTCCAGATAGACTCATACACAACCTACAGCCAAGAAATTCAACACTTAGTAGCAACAAAAAAGGTTCAATCTAGTTAAAAACTTGTGCGGCGTTAATCTTGTTAAAACGAACAATCCCCGGCAATAGTGCCAAAAACTTGCAAGTGTATAAGTCGCACAAGTAATATAGTGAAGAGAATGTTGTCGAACCTCAAGGATTGTGGTTAACAAACACTAACATTAACAAGTTTCTCACAATTTGAACCAACAATAAAAACGTTGTTTTTAATCTACCAGTAAATTGAAGAACTATGCATGAACGGAGACAACTAAAATGCAATAAGGTAAGTTTAGCACAAATGCAATGTGATAGAAACATCCAGGGATCACACTTTCACCATTTGACTCCCTCAGGTGGGTTTATAGTTAGCGTATCATGCTTCGCTCATAATGTTGTGTCTACCGAACTCTCCTTCTCTGGGCATAAACCTCTCTCGAGACTGAATGCCCTTCTTTGGATCACCAATGATCACGTTTAGAAAATCAAAGACCTTGTTAACAAGTAATCCACACAGTATTGCACCGATTCTATAAGCATTATCATGCTATAGCAATCCATGTATTTTTTGCTATGCCTAGCATAGCTTGTGCCTCTCGGCCTCTCACTACTCTTAGTGCATCTACCTATGTAGGACTCACATATATAGATGAGTATGAAAATCAGCAAAACCAAACACAATATTAGTGTTAAAGCAAGATTCTATGTTCTCGCGAGTTCATCAAGGGCTACATTGCATCCCTGGACAAAAGAGTCTTAGCTCATGCTTAAGGAAAGAGTCATTCTATAAATGATAAATACAGATTTCATGACAGCAAACAACTGAATCAGAATCAATCTTCCCCGAGCATGAGCTCAAGAACAAGTAATCCCTAAACCCTTGCCTTTTGTACATTTCCTTTTGCCTCCCTGGCTAAGATGTTGTTGTGCCTTATATACCCATCTAGTGGCTTCTCTCGGAATCTTGGAGTCCAATCAAAGGGTAAATTTGTCCGCCTAATGAGTTAGGTATACGCTAAATGTGACAAGTACCACCATGCAAGATTATTTGGAACTGGAGTTGGTGTCGTGCCCTGAATTTATGAGGCATAACCTTTGCTTTTGGAGTTGCTTTCCTTCTTTTCTTCTGAGTGATTAAATGAGTTGTTACTGTAAAAGAAAGAAAAATGGATATAAAAGTGTTCCCAAATCAACATTGAACCAAATCAGACTCAAATAATTTGCATTAATAAGGTAAAAAATAGGTTCATCAACAAGTTACTGAGATCTCTACATATAACATAAATAGAGACATCTACAAGGGGCCCTACGCTACCACAATTAGAAGAACCAAAAGTAGTTGTTAATAACATGTCAGTGTCTAAATTGTGTTTTATGTCTATTCCGGCAGAACTTATCATTAGCTTTCCATGATTGAAACTGGGTAATCATCCCTGAAATGACTTCTATTCTGAAAACTAGGCATAAATTGATCAATTGTGGAGAGGTTGGTACGAATAGAATTCTTCGTGGCTACATGGTGAGGGGTCGTTGATGCAGCATTCAACTTTATCCCATTATTAACACTTTTCGTTGTGGAGAAATAAGTGTGACTTCGTCCGTCAAAAGAAACTCCTCTATGCATGTGTTTGCGCTTGCATTGCCACTTCTTGCCATCTCTTCTTTGGCATCTCTTTGGTTCAGATTCAATGACGCTCTTGCAACCAAACCAAATGTTGGCTTTGCCTAAAAAGAAAATGATTAAAGTTAGGGGTAGAAAATGTTGGAGGGATTTACAAATACAGAAATAACTCAACAAATAAAGTAATCAAGAATTACCTTTCATGATTGTCATAAAAAATCTTCAACAACTTCAAAGCCCAAGGATCTCACAATCGTACGAATCTTCCTCTCCCAAAGAAAACCGGTTAGGCTACCAGATTTCTTATATTCAACAATCGGGTGACCTTGAAGGTATTTATTTAACATAACCCATTAATGGGCCGGCCCTCTACACTTAACTTTCTGGCCATAGGTAAGTGGGATTGGATTTGACCCAATTCAATTAAATCTCACAAGCTCATATCCTTAATCAGTCCAATTAAGTGAAAGCCCTTTAAAACTTGTTTTGTTTTGACTCCAAAATAATTTAAAACAAAACAAGTTTTAAAATAAATCTTTTATAAAAATAACTTTAAACAAAATTAATTTCAAACAAAAAAATAGATATACATCAACCACTGCAGTGAGTAGTTTTAGAAGTAGCTTAATCTGTAAAATGGCGCCAAGAAAAAATGACAGGCGACAAGCATTACGATGCTGAGATGAAATTAACCAATCAACAGTTCCAATTCCACATACTTTAGATCCAAAAACATTTTATGAAGTATAATGTGTGCGCTTCCCAACATCAAGAATATATCAGGAACCAAACCTCCACCATACTGGGCACAGTTCAGAGACGAGCCAAAGTATGGCAATGTAAGGCGCTGTGAAGCGGCACTTCTTGCAGAACCAGCTTTTCAATCAGTAATCTTTCTGGAATTTCGTTTTGGAGACTAGAATCCTTGCCTTCAGTAAGATGATCCCCACTTGTAGCACAATTGTTCTCTGATGCGGCCCCACCTTTTCTTGTACCATTATCAGTGTTTACTTCTCTGGTTTTTGTTGCTTATGCATTTGATAATCACAGAAATACTATTGTCAGAAATAGAATGCCGTTTACCAGGATCACCATCATTATCGACAGAACGGATACTATTATTTACATTTGAGGTATCCAATAGTATGGGAATCCTATCATCCTTAGAGATTTTATGATCAGGCTTTATGAGACTTTGATTATGTAATTCCACGTGCTTTCTTGAACCTTGGCATCCTCTGTGCATACTGCTACCGCAATACTTCTGTAGAGGACCAACACATTTGCTGCACATCCATTTCCTCCCATCGGTTCAGAATCCATCAACTTCCTTGATCAGGACTCTTTGGACAGAAATCTGATTGAAAACAAGGTGTTAGGAATTGAGAGAAAATAGACAATAATTTTAACGTGGAAAAAACTCTCCAAGATGGAGAGAAAAAAACACGGGAAAACTGATCCACTATTTTAGGAAGTGTGTCTGATACAATTACATGGGAGGCCTATTTATAGGCACACACGAATAGACAAAATGATTTGAATCATATTCTAACAAAACTTCCCTTGACTCTACATCCATAGAACGGTTTCTCATAAACCCCGAAGGGTGCTAAGCTCCGTGAATGCCAACCAAGTCAAGACAATCTTGAACTTGGTATTATATAATGGCTTTGTAACCATGTATGCAGTATTCTCATCAGTATGTATCTTTCCCACAATAATCTCTCCTTCAGCAACGACATAACGGATGAAGTGGTACTTGATATCAATGTGCTTGGTCTTGGCATGATACATATCATTCTTGGTCAAACAAATAGCGC
>JAOWBN010226949.1:0-12828 GCA_028565015.1 Pinguicula moranensis
ACATTGAAGATGCATTTTGGGAGGATCCAGATGAGATACCTGTCATACAGCTCAGTGTAGAAGAATTTACTTCAAACCTGCAGAGTTTTATGCGAGAGAATATGGAAATTGGAGAAGCTGACATGTCCAAAGCCCTGGTGGCGTTGAGCCCAAACCTTGCATCTTTACCGATACCGAAACTAAAGAATGTCAGCCGACTACGAACAGAGCACCAAGTGTAAGTTAAATAGCTTTGTAAGCTTAGTTATGGGTACCAGTCCTACTAAACAGAATCAACTGTCTGATCACTGGTATTGCTGCAGCTACGAACTTCCAGATTGGCACCCACTGCTGGAAGGGGTCAGTTGCATTTAGTTTGCTTTTAACTATGCTTCTGGTGACATGCTGTTACTGACATAAAAGTTGTGCATTTAGATGGACAGACGAGAAGCTGATGACCCAAGTCCATACCTTCTGGCTATATGGACTCCAGGTACATGATTCAACTTGAATCTTATTTGACATGATCTGCATCAGTCCAGCCCTGTGAAACATTCAGCACTATACCAGCCACGTACTAGAAATATCCAAAAATCTCCTAAAGAAACCAAATGCCAATTTCAATCCCTTTTCACTTTACTCTTGCACCCTAACATGTACATGAAATAATAAACTGGAGACAAGAAAAAAGGGAATCGTGTTAAAGAGACAGGCAGGCTATGATCTTGCTGAAACAGATTTCGATAAATTATACTCACTTTATGCAGTCAACTTTATCTTAACCAGGTGAAACAGCAGACTCAGTTCAACCTCCAGAAAGCAAATGCATCTCTCAAGGACAAGGTGACCTGTGCAATAATGGAACATGCTTTTCATGCAATAGCACAAGAGAAGTCCGGGCTCTAACAGTCAGAGGCACAATACTGGTTAGAAAGCACGACATAACTATCAGAAATTGTTTTAAGATAGGATTTGGTATTTTTTTGTCTATGCCTGTATGTTGTCTTTGTTTAAATATCTATTTCTCTCTAGATACCTTGCAGGACAGCAATGCGTGGCAGTTTCCCGCTTAATGGCACATACTTCCAGGTCAATGAGGTAAGAAGATTCTTTCCGCTTTGGTCAAAGAATTGAAAATTGTTTTTTTTCTGCAACAGAGAAGACATCACTAGAATGAAAAATGTTAAATTTGAGAATATGTATGAGTTTTCCACTCACTCACTTGATGATGAAATTCATTCAGGTATTTGCAGATCATGATTCCAGTTTGACTCCTATTGATGTGCCAAGAAGCTTGATATGGAACCTGCCTAGAAGGACAGTATTCTTCGGAACATCTGTCTCAACAATTTTCAGAGGTAAAAATATTTTTTTATTTACTGAAACTCAGAACAAAAATCATTGATTCTTGGTGCTTAGCAGGCCTGTCAACTGAAGATATCCAATACTGCTTCTGGAAAGGTATCAATTTAGCCGCAGTGTTCTGATAGCCTTCTTTGGCACTCCAGTGTATCAATACTAGTCGGATTTGATATCTTCAAACTCATTCATTCCATGGCAGGGTTTGTATGCGTAAGAGGATTTGATCAAAAATCTCGAGCACCTCGACCTTTAATGGCCAGATTGCATTTTCCTGCGAGTAAAATGGCAAAGAAAAATTAGGAATGGCGGGGTACGGACAAGGTTTCAAGTTAGAATTAGCTACCGGAACAGAGACCAAGAGAAGCTGAGGAAGTAGGATAAAATAGATCGCTAACTTATTCATTTCACATTCATTTATTTCTCCTCCACCCGCTGAGTTTACTGTTAGAGTACTTTTTTGAGCAGTTGTATGTGCAGCGCTATACATCAAATAAGATTCTTCTGCTGCTCAAAGTATAGGTCCTCCGCAGAAAGCTTCGCATGTAGCATGGATATTGTAATTTTTAACTTAAGTTCGATGTTTTCACGTACCATGCAGATGTGATCTACCACGCAGACTCTGGCTACGATTTCATGTTTTCTCCTAGTGCTTCACGTGAATTGCTCTCTTTATTCAAACACCAAGCTAGAAATTTTTTATCATCGCTTTCTCAAGCATTTACCATCTTTATAACCATACTTCGGAAACAGCACGAAAGTTGTCATCGAGAGGGAATACGAAAACGAAGCAAACAAATTCATTCCTCCCAACACAGAAACCAGACGTAAGGTAAAATCAATTACGAAATCTCAGAACTTACAAGAACCCCACATCCTCATCAAACCAGAATCAAATTTTTATTCAAGACCTAAAGACAGGATCTGGATTGCAAACTATCATTCGAGGCAAAGTGATAGATCCCAGAATGTGCGAAACAAATTAGATGTGGTTGGCTTTATAGCAATTGAATGGTCATCAGAGATTGAATAAATCACCATCTGTTTTAAAGTTTCAAAATTCTAAAAAACTTAACTGTATAACAACTGCAAATAGCACATTATATTGCATCACGTTCAGCATCTAAATACAGAATTTCCTATGTCTAATCCTAAGTTCCCTTACAACAGAAATAGTGTCAAATCTTTAATTGCAAGATCCTCATTTAAAAAGTGTATAAAATAGCGCCTCATATGAGTCTATAACCAAATAATAGGGACTCCTGTATACATACCCAATTCTTCACCCTCATGGAAAGTAACAACTGAATTTCAAATCGAAAATAGGATCACAGATTGCATTTACACAGAATTAACAGGACTTGAAAAACACAGTATGCCAACAAACTAGGTCTTGCAAATCACCGAGGTAATAGCAAATACTAATAATACAAGCGAACATAAATCCAAATCGATGGAACCTGGGTCCCTGAACGGCATCAGAGGTCGAACAAACATTGCCTTACTCCCGTACGAATAGATTGAGGACTGGATCTTAGTCGGCCAACAAATGTATACAACTAACAGGGCTAATATTGAGTTACAAACGGGCAAAAAGTTGCCAATAACATTCCTGTTCGCATGAGGATCGATCATGCTTGCATCTGGGAATTTAGATTCAGGGGAAGGAACTAAGGGCGGGCAGGCAGGGAGAATTGGAAGGGAAGATGAGAGTTTTGCCGCCTTTTATTTGAGTTCGCCGTTTTGTTTATATGTTGTTCTCAATGTCTATTCTAACTTTGTGTTATATTTTTATTCATGAAATTTAAATGATATAATGTATATTCGGTCAGAAACAGCTTTGTATAATTATAAGGGTAAGGCTGCATTCACCTGATTCCTCAGACCCCAACCTAATTAGGAATATATTGAATAGGTATTATTATTTCAATGTCTAATCAAATTAAAGGATAAACAAAGAAAATTTCCTATAAAAATTTAAATACGAAAAAAACGAAGGCAGTGGCAAAAGGATCCATTGCAGAAACGAATTGGAAACTGAGGCCAAAAAAAATGGGGGTGGACAAATTTCAAGAGGTCCAAAATAATTTTTTTCTTAAATTTACATATAAAATTTTGTATATATTTTTAAAATATACGCATAAAAATATTTTTTTCAAACTTAGGGGGCCATGGCCCCCTTCTCTCGGCCCCTGTATTTCGAGTCTCCGGTGGAAAAGCAAATAAATGTTGTGAACTTGTGAGTTGTGATGGATGTTTAAAAGAAAAGAACAGGATATTAATTATTGTTGTATGGTTTCATAATTCTTGTTGCCATCAAGAGAGCTCCATATTGCAGTTGAATATATATATATATATATATATATATATTGAGAGAAAAGTCATATCAAATTATATGTATTTTTTTTTTTTATAGGTGATGGTGACACTGACTCAGCAATTTATATCCTGAAGGCAATTTAGGGTGATAATTCTTCTAGGTTTGTGCTAATAATGGACTAAAGCAAAATGACTCTATTAAATTTCAGTGCTTCTATTTAGTGAATTGCTGAAATTCGATACATTTGACGCAATTCATATTGGGTCCCAACGGAAACGGTCTCTTTGTATAATTATAAGGGTAATGTCGTGTATATCTGACCCCCAGACACCAACTTAGTTGGTAATATACTGGGTACGTTTAGTTGAGTTGTATCCTGAAGTCCCTGTCTTATTGCGTTACACGAGTTCTTCATGACCGTTTTCGGACGCCCCCTACCGAGTTCAGGTCAAATCATATGTATCCATTATCCATGTGTCTGGTATGTATTCAATAACTTTGTACTGTAATTCGCATCATCATTAAGCGCCTTCATTGCCAGTTTTCAGTGGCATTAAACTCTTCCTACCTATAATTTCCAGCTCTTTCCCCTTTATATACTCTCGTCCTCTCTGCAACATTTACACCATCATTCATCAACCAACCATGGAAGCAGAACTCTTGGCATCACCGCTCTCACCTTACTACCACATGATCTACACTGCAATAGCTGCCGCTGCCGTAGTTTTCTTCTTCATCCGCCTCTCATCACGAAAATCAAGCTCCAAGAAGCTAAACCTGCCGCCGGGACCTCCAGGACACCTGATCGTCGGAAACCTATTCCAGGTGGCGCTCTCCGGCAAACTGTTCTACCAGTACGTGCGCGAGCTAATTCCGAAGTATGGCAACATTTTCACTCTCAAAATGGGGAACAGGACCATGATTATAGTGACCAGTCCGGAGTTGGCACACGAAGCTCTGATTGAGAAGGGGCAGATCTTCGCGACACGGCCGAAGGAAACGCCGACAAGGACGATTTTCAGCTGCAACAAGTTTACAGTCAATGCGGCGTTCTATGGACCTGTGTGGCGGTCCCTGCGACGGAACATGGTGCAGAATATGCTCAGTACGGCGAGGATTAAGGAGTTCCGTCCCGCGAGGGAGGCCGCGATGGATAAACTCGTGGAGAGGCTGAAATCGGAAGCCGCCACAAACGACGGATTTGTTTGGGTGATTAAGAATTCGAGGTTTGCTGTGTTTTGTATACTGTTGGTGATGTGCTTCGGGCTGGATCTGGACGAGGAAACGATTGAACAGGTTGATGATACGATGAAGCAGGTTTTCATTGTTCTGGATCCGAGAATCGACGATTTTCTCCCGATTATGAGCCCGTTCTTCTCCAAGCAGAGGAAGAGAGTTCAGGAAGTCAGGAAGCTGCAGATCGAGACACTGGTACCTCTAATCGAACGGCGGCGGGATGTGATCCGGAATCCCGGCTCCGACAAATCCGCCGCCTCATTCTCCTACCTGGACACTCTATTCGACCTCAAAATCGAAGGCCGCAAATCCTCACCATCAGATCCGGAAATCGTGACGCTCTGCTCCGAATTCCTCAACGGCGGCACGGACACCACCGCCACCGCCGTCGAGTGGGCGATCGCGAGAATGATCGACAATCCCGAGATCCAGACGCGCATCCACGACGAGATCCGATCCACCGTCGGCTCCAACAAGGTCGAAGAGAAGGACATCGAAAAGCTGCCGTACTTAAACGCCGTCGTAAAGGAGCTCCTCCGCAAGCATCCGCCGACCTACTTCGTCCTGTCCCACGCCGTGACGGAGCCCGCTAAATTGGGCGGTTACGACATCCCGCCGGGCACCAGCGTGGAGTTCTTCAGTGCGGGAATCTCGGAAGATCCGAATGTATGGTCCGACCCGGAGAAGTTTGATCCGGATCGCTTCTTCAATGCTCGCGAGGATGCCGATATAACGGGAGTTAACGGCGTGAAGATGATGCCGTTTGGAGTGGGTCGGAGGATTTGCCCCGGTCTGAGCATCGGGACTCTGCATATCAGTTTGTTTTTGGCCCGAATGGTGCAGGAATTCGAATGGTCGGGTCAACCCGATTATACCGAGAAATTGGAGTTCACGGTGTCGATGAAAAACAGTCTGAGAGCCAAGATCAAGCCCAGAGGATGATGACAAGTGGACAGTGGAGATTTCTCGATGGATACTTTTGAAAGACCCGACAAGTGTCCTCCCCGTATGGCCGCGTAATTCTTATTGCTTGACGATTAAACCTTTGTAGTACAAATAATAAAGTGTGTTTATTATGATGTTGGACGGGTTATGTATGAAAGACTTTCATTGAAAGTAGCCAAAAATAGTAGCTGATTTATTGAAGAAGATTTTTACTTATTGGCTGTAAAGCTCAAATTAAATATGTTTCAAGGGGGGGCCGTTGTTCAAAGTTAGGATAGCCATTTGGGAAACAAAATTCGAAAAATCTCAAATTTCCAAAATTTTAAAAATTTTGGGATTTCTGGATTCCTGAATGAGGACCGGATTTGCCGTGCTACTTTTGAAAATTTTTGGTTTGAGAATTACCTATTCTCGGATCGAATCTCCAATTGCGACCATTTAGGGGAAAAAGAATTTAGAAATCTCGAAATTTCAAAATCCCTAAAAATGGGACAGGAACGAGAACATATGTGGTATTTCCAACAAAATTTGATTCATAAACGAAAATAACCTATTATCGGAACGAAAATTAATCAAAGTTGCAAATACAATAAATAAAAGCATGCATACAATAAATAGCATCTTTTATGGTTACAAATTATGGAACTATACATTGTCCATGAACAAAAATCATCACACATTTTTCAAATCCACTTCACATAACATAATTAAAGACAGAAAAAGCCCTTGCTAAAATCAAACACTATTGGAAACGGAAGATGTATTATCGTCATTTCACACCCCATGAACTTTCGCCACCTGGAATCTCTCCCTGCTGTACATCCTGTGGTCCCACCACAATCACGTCCGGCGTCCTCACTCGAAACCTCTCGACGCACATTTCATCCGCTTCCATTTCATTCGTACCAAATCCTCTCTTCACCTTCATCCCTTCCGAACTCAAGCTCCTCGACAAACTCCGTGCCTTCTTCATCCTCCTTTTCTTCCTCATCGCCTCGCTCACCTTCTTGAACGGCTCGTCGTGATTCTCGCCGAAGATTTTCTTGAAAAGCTCGTTCCGATTCGCGTAGATCTCACCGAACATCTCCAGAAGGGACAGAACTTTCAGATCTACTCTCTCGCCTGATTTCCAGCGGATTAGGTCGTGCGTCTTGGGATGATTGTGGCTGTCGCTGTAGAATTTGTCGGATATTGACGAAGACGAACAATTGGCGCAGTTCCACGAGTCCATTTTGGTAAGTATTAACAGCTAAACTCTCTCTTTGATGATGAATTTTGGTTTGGCTTTCAGATAATTCGTATTATTGTGCTGGATATTGCTGTGAATTGAAGATGGCAGTATAATGCGCTAATATATATATATATAGATAGACGTGCATGTGCGTGTGTATACTGATTCAAACTGTTTGATTGAGAAGAAAGGGAAATAGATGGTAACCGAATTAGGGGACGGTGACGCGTGTGCCTTCCTTCCTGAACACATCAGGGGAATGATTGTGAAAATCTGAATAGTAGAAGACCCTAATTAATGACGCTTAATACAGTTCACCAAAGATAATATAGTTGGGGCGGCGGATACCCCCCTACCCCACCCCACTCCATCACAACAATTTGAGCTCTGCAACCCCACTTCACCTCTCATTACTATTAAATGATTAAGGTAGATGTGTGTTGTGTATATGTTTTGATTGTCTTGCTTGCACGTCTCTAGCTATCCGAGTAATACGATATGTAATGTTCTAGGCTTTAGTACAAGAACAACCGTATTGACCAAATGCAGTTGAGAAAACATTTTTTATATGGTGCTTCTTCATTTATGAAGGCCGTAGCCCGAAAATGATATAGCGCATGGCACTGTGCGCAATAAATCGCACGGCAGCGTGTGATTTTACCATTGTTGAACACTGACACAGAAATTAACACGGGGTATAACTGTCAAATTGCACACTGCCGTGCAATTTCTTACGATTTGTAACGTGCGCTATATCATAACTCGGCCGGAGCCAATAGTAGGGGTGCTTATATGAAAGTCAGCCATTTTTCAACTTCTTATTCCAAATCATTACTTGATAGAATGGAACGGAAATAGAAGTTATTTTCATTTTCGAACTTAATTCAAATGGAAATAGAATTAGCCAATTTAAAATGGAAATTTCTGATTCATTCTCGAAATTGAAACTTTGTCGAAAATAAAAATGATATTGGAAAGTGAAGCATTTTTCTTTTACAAAAGCGTTTTTGGATAAAAAGAAAGTAAAAATTAATCAAATATCATGAAAATCGAAAATTTTGATTTCTTTTCTGACTTCGGAACAAAATGAATTTTTCTTCCGATTTGAGTTCAAGCTGGAAATGAAAACAACTATTTTTGTTACGAATTTTAAGCACCCTTAGCCAATAGCAAGCTAAAAGCTTATTCTAGGCTTTGAAAAATATATTTGTGTAATGTTGTAGGCTTTACAAAATATTTAATGAATTATATAATAAATTTATTCAAAAAATAAAACAAACATTTTTAAATTTATTTTTGATCCCTGAAATTTCTTATTCCTAATTTTTTTAACCTCTATAGTCATAGCTTCACCTTGACGCTGAAGTAATCTTGTCTAATAAAAAATGTATTAGAGCTGAGGTTATGATCCATTCGAGAAGCACAAATCTTCAAAGTGAATAATACGAAGGCAAATGGTTAAATCTCAAAATAAAAATTCTATAAAACATAAAAACAAAAACAAATCCTTTATTCATGGCTTGACCAAAGCTTGGACAATTTAGTCTATAAAACGTTCCTAAAAACACGTCATCGACGTGGATCAATTGTGCTATTTTTGGCTTGTGTACAAAGCTGAATTTCTAAGAATCGTAATCCTCAATGTCATTTTCGTCGACAAACCCAACTCGATATGAATAGGATATAAGCCAAAGCTTCATTATGACTGTCGGTTCGGTTCTGTCGGCTTCAAATCTTATGTGAACTAAACACCAATAATGGGGACTTATAGCGGTCAGATTCACCTAAATAATTATTTGGAGCCATAACTGGAGACTTAGTTGAAGGGATTGCTATGCATGAATTCCATGATTGGTTTCAGGAGTTATAGGGTATAGGAAAACTGATATAACGTAAAAATTGTAAGCGCAAGAAACACAAGAACTTGTTAGAATTTTTATTTAACACGTGCGAATTAGTATTAAACACTCTACCCCATTTTTCTTGTCAAAAAGAGACAAACAAGTTTAAATGAGAAGTAATTCCTCATTATGTTCAGCCTTTTTCTTCAGAAATGATAATAGCACACGAAATATAGTGCACGAAACGCAAGAAAATGGGTAAAATAACCATTTTTTCCCTGCGTTAAATAGGGATGCTGTGTTTAACACAAGGGCAAAACGATCATTTTAGCTTTTTTCCTTGCGTTTCGTGCGCTATATCATTTTTCCTTTTTCTTTTACTGGAAATGCAATCATGAATCATATGATTTTCCATAGCTACATCATGGCAATCTTTAGCATTATAGAACACGTCAGGATCTCAGACACTGTGCTACCCAATGACCAATACCATTTAATGCCACTATGAAAATAACTTGTGATGGTAATAAACAACCATCGACGTACAAAATACACCCTATAGGCCATAAATCATTTGCAAGTCCTATTCTACTCGGAAAAGTTAAACATAGCGAAACCAAAAGTGAGCCATAAAGGGTTGGGCGTCAGGGTGACGGTGTGCATTGTTCTACCGACAACGATTCTCGATACACATAGCTTATCAAGTGATGTGGAGGGTTCGATTCTGGCTGGGAGCAATTCTGACACTGTCATTGGGATTAGTCGGGTCCCTCTAAGGGGTCGAACCGGATACCTAGTGGGCTCTCAGTTACTGATTATCTACCAAAAAAAAGATTGGGCGTCAGGGTTGTTGGGTGTCACACCACCGTCTACGGGCTAATTTTGTTCTCTTCGCGAATACTCTATAACTTGAACTGAATGGATTAGGTTTTTAATTGGATATCGTAACAAAATAATTTACTTGATCAACATGAAAAAATCCGCTCTTGGAGTATGTGAGACACTGGTTTCTGTTCTCAGCCGAGAGGGGTGCCCTCCTCCTAAGATCCCATTAATGTGACAAAACTCTTCATGCCCCTTCACTCTGTAGTTGAATCAGTGCATTACAAGCCTAGTACCTAAACACAACCACTGTCTGTTAGATTCTTTCAGCATGTGGTGACTACTAGATAAGATTAAAAAAAATGCATTGTCAACATGTTGTGTTGTGTTGTTCCTGTCCCAACATACGACACATTCTGGTCTATGCATGTTACTCGCACTTCCAATGACATTAAGAAAGAAAATTCAACACTGTAGTCTCTAGTTTATCTCTTAAGCTTTCAGCTCCATATATCCTTTGCGCCAGAAATTGCTTCAAAAGAAAGGAAGGAAGGAAAAAAGAAAGCTAAGTATTAAAGCAAAAGCAACAAAGTTGGTATTCTTCACAGCTTAAAAAAAATCTGTATTTAGAAAGATGGCAAGTTATAGCACTGAGAATGCAGATATAAGAAACTGTTCCCTCAGGTTCTGTATCATGAAGGAACAGGACATGTCTGAGATGAAGAAAATGAAGAATATTCTCGCCGTAAGTATGGGAAGCAGCGGCCGGCTCACGGCTGAGGAGGAGGAGGACGACGACGAAGCATCGAGAACCGTGATTGCGTCGTACCACGCAAAGGAAGAGGAGATTGAGAGGAGAAAAGTTGAGGTGAAGAAGAAGGTAGAATCACACCTCTCCATGGCTGAAGAACAAGCCAAGCGCCTGACACAAGTTTGGGAAGTAAGTAATAGTGTTTCAATGAGTAGGGGTCGGCAATCGGATTCATAATTCAGACATACTTGATCCCGAATTCCATCCCGAACTAGATCAAAAACCAGTTTTTCGATCTCAAACCGAGGCCTCAACAATTTTTGAGACTTCGGGTCTATAGAAACTTGAGGCCAGAAATATTATTATTAACTTTTGGTATTTTTTTAATGTTTTTTTAATTTTTTTATTATGAATCGGGATTGAGTTGTTTCGAAGCCTGATCGACCCGAAATCCCATAATTCTGTCGGGAATCGGGCCTTGGCGCAAATTCAATGCCCGATGATCGTTTGCCCACCCCTAGCAATGAGTCTCTAGAATAGCATGATCTCCAAAAGAATCTAGCTGATAGTCATAGAAACCTCAAAACTTTCAACTATTTGTATTGATTTCCTAATGGCTAAATGCAACAGGAACTTGAAGTGTTTACAGATCCAACAAGAAAGGAGCTAACCAATGTGCGTAAGAAGCTGGACTTGGCGAGCAAGGATCTCAAATCTCTAGCTCAGATCTGCCAAAAGAAAGTAAAGATTCTTCTCCTTGTTGCTCAAGATAAAAAAAAAAAAAAAAATGTTCATCTTCTTTGACATCTTTTTTGCAAGCAGGAGAAAGAGTACAAAGAAGTAATGGAAGCTTTCCAAGAAAAGAGCAAAGAAAAAGCTCAGCTAACCACTGCCCTTGTGGAGGTAATCCAACTCCAACATCTAATTGCTTCAATAGTACAACACAACGTACCTAATATATTCTGCAAAGAGACTGTTTTTGTTGCGATTCGAAATGCATTGCGTTTTCTACAAAGAGGTTGTTTCTGTTACGATCCAAAATGCATTACATCATTTGATGTCTTGAGTTCCAACAACTTAACTAATAGAAACACTGGAATTTAAAAGAGTCATTTTGATATATTCCATTATTAGCACAAAAAGCTAAAAGAATTGTCAATAATGACTCTTCCTACTCATCTAATTGCTTCAAAATTTGAGAATTCTAATCTTTTTTTCCCTGGATATCAGAGTTGCTTTCATTACTGTCTTCTGGGCTAATACTGCTTTGGGTGTTGGCATTTGCAGTTGTTGAGTCAGAGTGAGAAATTTAGAATGCGGAAGCTGGAAGAACTCAGCAAGTTCCTCAATTTAAAACCATGAATCTTGGAGCTTTGCCTTTTGTTCTCTTCATATTCAATCTTTCAAAAAATGCAAGTACTTTAATCTCAGAGAAAATTCGATGTATTTCACTTCAACAATTCAACATATTCCACTGTAACAAACTAAATTATACAAGATACTATCGAGAAATTATATAGCGCACACAAAATGGATAATGATACCATGTGTTGGTTTCTATATCAGTGTTCAACACATTGGTATAATAGTAAAATCGAGTTTGTCTTGGGTTATATCATTTTCGAATACTATCATGTAAGTATTGAATGATGCTCAGTTTTCAGAGATTTCAGCAGCTAGTTAGTAGTGCATCTAATGGAAACAGATTACTACAACACTAGCCATTTGGGATTTTGGTCCGGGCACAGGCTATTCCAATACTGGGCTAAAAAAATTTGAGAGCAGCTCGGACATTCTTGTTCCCATCTCAAGTCCCAAAAATGTCGGGATTCAGGAATTGATTCTTGAATTTTTTTTTTAATTTGGGTTCAGTTCAGGAATGTGACATTTGGATCAAAAAAATTCGGGAGTGACACAAGTAATTCCATTTCCGTTCCGAAATTCTAAAAGTTTTAGAACTTTAAGATTTTGATATTAAAAAATTCAGAATTCTCGAATCCAAAATGGCCATTCCTATTGTAGGCAAAAATATTTTAATTAAGATCAAAGAATTATAAGCCAAAATATTTTTAAAAAAAAGCCAGAGTGACAAACTGTGGCCCCTTTCTGCATACTATTCAATTTTTCTACATTTTTTTTTTTTAAAATTCAAATATAATCTAACATATCAAGAAAAACTAAAAACTGAACACTGGTTCAGTTCAGAGTTCATCTTTCTTCTTCTTCTTCTTCTTCTTCACCTCCTTTGGTAGTTCAGGTACTTGATGCCAAATGCAAACACAAGAAAGAAGAGAATCGCCCAACCAACATGAACTACTACAACAACTCCAAGGAAATCGTACTT
>JAOWBN010226960.1:0-12827 GCA_028565015.1 Pinguicula moranensis
TATGACTCAAGCGAAAATTTCATATCAGATCTTAAACTCACATCTAATTGTTTCTGGATGTTCTTCGGTCTCTTCTTGGGCCTCCTTGCTGGCTTTGATCCAGCCAGTGCAAAAATATCCTCTTCAATCTCCTCTTTCGATAGAGACACCGAAATATTCAGCTTTCTCTTCTCCTTCTTCTCAGCACCAGGGCCATTATTGCTCCCATTTTCCACTGATTTATTGTTGAAATTCCGAGAGGGTGACTGAGATCTATTCTTCGCAGGCATCAGCAATCCATTACTATTTCCGGTGCCTCCATTCACATTCAAAGATTTGCGTATCGGTTTTCGAGGCCTCAAGTTCCAAATTTTCGTTTCATCATCAGTACTTTTGACCTTGCCCCCTTCTTGCGCCTCATCCGTTTCACCATCTTCATCTTTCCTATCGATCTTTGGCTGCTCTTCTTTCGGATTTTCCTCCTCGATCTCGATTTTACTGCCCCTATGAGGGAATTTGATTAGGATTTTCGATCTCTTAGTTCCAGCCACGCCCACTTCTTTCGCCTTATGGAGTGGTTGGGTTTCTCTGTGACATGGAGCTTTTCCGTTTTTAGACCCAATTTTCTGAAGGGCTCGTTCGGGATCCAACGTGAACTTCTTCGAATTACTTTTCCTATAATCGATTGAAGAATCTTTAGCCCTGACCAAGGCCCTCGATTCTGAAGCCAAATCCCTCCCCGGAAAATATCCATTCCGATCACTCCCCGCCGCAGTATGCTTCGCCGACTCATGAATCCGATGATGTACCGATGATTCCCCGAGAGCCGGATAGTGTTTCCCCAAGTAATCAGCGGGAACTGGTGAATCGATCCGTAACGGCACCCGCGGCGGCGCCGGCACATAGTCTCCCAGCGGCGATTGATGCTGCGGCGGCGTGGGAGATACGCAATCATGCAGGGGGGATTGGCGGACGGGCGATGCGGAAGCTGTACTCCGCTTCCGCGACGGCGATTTGACCGAACGGCGCCGCTGGTGGTGTCCGATCGAGTGACCCTCCTTGTTCCATTTGAGATGCGGCAGATTGAAATTGTGCAGCGGCTGAGATTTCGCTGGGCAAGCAGAAGTCATAGCAGCAGGAATTCCCTTGGAACTTCTCTGAAGCGCCTTAGATTTCAACTCAAAACTATCACGGCTTCTCATCAAAACCACGAAACAGACGGAAAATTCATCGGATGTGGATAGATCGGGGCATCGCGAGAATAAATTGGAAGAAACTCAGCAAATTCATGTTCTTGATGGGTCTTGATTGAAGAATTCCGATGGAATACGCGATGGATGAAGATCGACGAGGAAGAATCTAGAAATCTACGCAGAGAAAACTGTGGAGAGAGAATGAGATCGGCAGAGAGGAGAGAGCGAAAGAAGTAATACAGTGCTGATGATGATGAAGAAGAAGAAGAATGTACATACAATAAAACTACGCATTATATATGGGATCTGTTTTCTGGATATGTGTGTCAGTTGACACTTGAATTGCAAGAGGAACGTGTGAATTAAAAGTGCGCGCACTTTGCCCTAATTGTTTTTTTTTTGTTTTTTTTGTGGGGGATCAATAATCAATATGCCCTAATTAGGGTAATTCAAGGATTCGAGTTTTACCTATTAGTGATATTCTGGTGATTCAATTTTGGAAATGAGTTTTTAGGTTTTGTTGAGGGTTTGAGTAACCTCATTGGATCATTAATTGGGGTTAATTAGGATCATAATCTTGTCCATTACAAATGGAGGTGAAAGAGTCATAATTGACAATTCTTTTCATTTAGTGCTAATAATGGATTAGACCAAAAATACTCTATTAAATTCCAGTGTTTCTATTTAGTGAAGATGTTGGAACTCAATATATCAAATGGCGCAATGCATATTGGGTCGCAACGAAAATGACCTCTTTGTATAATTACGAAGGTAAGACTACGTATATCTGACCTCCCAGACCCCAACTTAGTTAGGAATATATTGGGTGCGTTGTGTTGTTATTGTTAGGATCATAATCAAACCTGAACAAAATAATGTCAATTATGACATTTCATAATCGACATTATATTTGATTTTTTGATTTTTGGTAATGTTTTTATTGTTTTTATTTTTATTTTTTAATTAAATTAAAAATACCAAATGACATCGTTCTAAAAATTAAAAAAAACAAAGCGAATATTGGTTTTTTATTTCCAAAACTGATGGGTAAAAATTGAAAATCGAACAAAGCTATCAACACCAATGAAGGGATTCAAGAAGAAGAGATTACATGATTGAAGAATTAGTCATATTTTCCTTGTTTATAAATTAGCAGAATCATGCAAATTAGCATCATACTATACTTACATACAACAAACATATCTATAAATTAATAGACACCTTATGGTAAGGATCATTGAAGATCCTTCCCACTCTTGCATCTTTTTTGAACACTTGTACCCTTTGAATTATTTCATAGTACTAGAGTCATTATGGCTAACGCTCATCTTGGTCATTTTCTTCACTCGGTGAGTTCCACAGAAGCTGTTCTTCACCTTCTTCATTGACCTGTCAATCTATGTTTCACACATCTCAATCCATAGCCTCATCGATGTTTCTTACTCCAAGCCTTCCACCTGTGATAATTTCCAAATGTGAAGGCACAAATTACTTGGTTTGGGCTTCACATATTACCCCTATTCTACAAACCAACGATCTTATGAGTATTGTTGATGGCACAGAAGCATCACCTGAAGAATTTCTTCCATAAGACACTGAAGGTGTGAAGAAATCGAACCCAACGTTTTTATAGTGGAATAGAAAAGATCAATATTGTTTGAGTTGGATCAATTACACGCTCACTGATCGAATCCTGCATCTTGTTTTCCACTTCAAGAGATCTGCTACTGACTGGGAGTTCCTTTCCACCAAGTACGGTGGAAAATTAAAAAGTAAGGTTTTTGATCTCAAGCGCATCAAACGCTATCTCAAGGCACACAAACCTGTGGAGACTATCTTGACTCGGCAAAAGCGATTGCAGTCGGACTCAGAGCCACAGGGTCTGAAGTTTTCGATAACGACCTAGTTTCATACATCGTTGGCAGCCTTCATCATCAATTCAACTTATTTGTGGCAAATATCAACCTGCAACGTGATGACCACACCATGGAATTCAACAAATTTGAGAAATCGTTGCTCTCCTACGCGTCAAAGTTGCCTTCTCTCCTTGCCAAACCCATTGCCTTCTATGGCGATTCTGGAGGAGGAGGAGGGAGAATGCAATCACGTGAAAATGGTTTCTCTAGTGGGTTGTCTTAACAGAGCCCAAGTTTTGCTCACAAGCCGTTTAAAAATCAGTTTGGGCTTAATTCTTAAAATGAGCCGTCACAATCTTATCAGCAAAATGGATTACAAAATATTGGGACCAAAAAACTTGGGCTGTGGAAGAGGACGTAAGATTATGGGCTCACCAAAGCCCAACGGATCACACTCTTCTGTTGGGCCCGATAATTGAGATTCATCCAATAGGACTAATCAATATGAAAATGCTATGAAGTGCCAAATTTGTGATCGATATTACCACACAACACTTGGTCATTATCAATGCATAAATTTTGTTTATCAAAGTCGTAATCCTCCTTCTCAACTAGCCTCTATGGCGACACAGACGAACTTGGATTTTGATGATAGTGTGTGTTTCGTGAACAGTAGTGCAAATCACCACATTGCTAATGATTCAGCTCGTCTTTTGCAGCAGCAACCCTATTATGAGTCTGATTCGGTAGCCGTAGGTAATGGTACAGGTTTGCACATTCTGAACTCTAGCTCTCTTACAGTCAAATCACCTACCACTCCCTTAAAATTGTCTCGTGTACTGCATTTTCTAATGTCACTGCCAATCTATTATCTACTTATCAATTTATGTCAATAACCATTACTATTTTATCCATACTGAATTTGGTTATCTCATTAAGGACAAAAAAATGGAGCAAACACTGATGAAGGGACCCAGTAAATGAGGGATGTATACAATCAAGTTTTGAACCGACTCTCAGGAAATCAATCATGCCTTGGTAGCTAATGTTGGTACCCAACCTACCTTTTTCATTTGGCACACTCGTTTAGGACATTTATTCGTTGTCTAATTAATCAGTTTAAATTACAGTGTTCTAATAACCAAGTAGAGTTCGTATGCGAACCCTATCAACTTGGTAAGGGGAATCAACTTCCTTTTGAGCCATCCGCAAGAGTCACAAAGTCCATTAGAACGTGTTCACTCTAATGTTTGGTCAACATCAGTTTGGTCAAATAAAGGTTTTCGATATCATGTTATTTTCATTGATGATTTTGCTAGATTTACTTGGCTATAGCCACCGAAGTTAAATTATATGTGTTTGAAACCTTTATCATGTTTCGGGTCTTAGTGGAAAATCAATTTTTGGCTAAATTAAATCTTTCCAAACTGATGGGGGTGGGAAATTTTGCTCAAATCAATAAAAAAAAATTCTTAATAAAACTGGTATCTCTCATTGGATTTCGTGTCCCCATATCCCCCAATAGAATGGTCTCACAGAGAGAAAGCATCACCACATAGTGGATATGGGACTAACCTTGTTAGCCCAGTCTCATCTCCTCTACTATGTACTTGGTAGAAGTTTGTTCTACTACTATATTTATTATCAATTTGCTTATTCCGCTGTGCTCAATCATGTTAGTCCATTTGAAAAATGGTTTGGAATGAAATCTGACTATACAAAATTTCGTCGCTTTGGTGTGTCTCCTATCCCCTACTTCGTCCATATAGCTCCCATAAATTTATGTTTCAGAGATCAAAGTGTATATTTATTGGGTATAGCTCACAACATTCCGAGTATTAATGTTTTGATCTTATATCTAGAACAACTTATATATCTAGACATGTTATAGTTGATGAGACCGTGTTCCCAGCTGCAGTGATACATACCTCATGATCTAATTCTTCACCAGTAGCTACCTCTGATTAAGGTAACATCTCTAACATCCTTAGTCCTTTCATACCGTCATATTTTGTTATCACTCATACCGCTGGTACTCCAGATCCTCCATAACCTACCCTACAACCTTCACGTGTCTCAACAACATCCCCGATTGAGCCTGGACCCTATTCTCGATTTCAGAATCACCAGTAGCTTCAGATTCCTCACCCCACAAACTATCACATGGTCAACGTCAATCCATTAATCCGATAGTAGAGCTTATTTGTTTTATAGATCTAGTGAATGCAATAGAACCAACTCCAGAACTTTGTCCATCATCCACCCACATTGTCACACGATCTCAGATAGGCTCTAATCGACCTAAACAGTTTTTTGACTATCAACTCTACTATTCCACTCGGCATCCCCTTCGCGCCCTTGTTAGTGTTCAGGTACCTCATGAACCTACCACTTACCTATAGGCTACCCGTTCCCCAGAATGGCAAACTGCTATGAATGAGGAGTTCGAAGCGTTAGTAGCAAATCAGACTTGGATACTATGTCCTTGACCGTCTGGACAACGTGTTATTCGATGTCGATGGGTCTATAAAATCAAGCAAAAGTTTGATGAGTCAATTGATCGCTATAAAGCTCGGTTGGTTGCTCGTGGCTTTAAGTAGGAGTATGACCTTGATTTTACTAAGACATTGCCCAGTAGTAAAAATGCCAACACTTCGGTTATTTCTGGCTATTACGGTACACTTTGATTGGAGTATCCGACAACTTGATGTGTCCAATGACTTTATCAATGGAGATTTTGATGAAATTGTATACATGGAGCAGCCTCCTTGGTTTATCTCTCAGCAACACCCTGATTATGTCTGTTCGCTCCATAAGGCACTATATGGCCTTAAACAGGCACCCGGGGAATGGTATGTTCGGTTGTCTCAGGCATTGGTGGATCATGGTTTTGTGTGCTCAACTAATGATTCATCCTTATTTACCTATCACTCGACCAAAATTCAGATGTTTTTGCTCATTTATGTTGATGATATCCTGATCACCAGCTCCTCCAAAAATACGCTTACCAGTCTTGTTACTGAACTATAGGCTACCTTTCACCTCAGAGACTTTGGCAATCTAGGCTATTTCTGGGTCTCAAAGTTGTGAGAACTTCATCCGAACTCCATATTAGACATAGCAAATGTATCTTAGATATCCTGGATCACACCAAGATGCTTGGTGCTAAGCCTCTTCCATCACCATCTACCTCAAGCTATTTCTATTGTACTGCAGATGAGTCCCCTCTTAGACTGTCTAAGGCTACGATATATCATCAGAAAGTGGGTACTCTTCAGTACTGTAAATCAGTTATGTCAGCACTTGCACAGTCCTTCCCAATCACATTGGGGTGCAACCAAACGTGTTCTACAATATCTGAAAGGGACTCCTGTCTCCAAGATCCATACAACTACAAGCATTTTGTGATTTTGATCGGGTTGGTGACCCTCTTGACAGACGTTCAACTACAGGTTATGATATATTCTTGGGTTCATGCCTTATCTATTGGTCTACTAAAAAACAAATTGTTGTTTCTAGATCCAGCACATAGGCTGAATATCATGCCATGGCATTAACCACAGCCAAAATATATTGGATCAGGATGTTATTATGTGATTTGAAAATTCCTCTTGTCAATTGTCCAGTTCTCTGGTGTGATAATGTCAGTGCCTTGGCCCTAGCATCAAATCAGTATTTTATGCCAGAACAAAACATATTGAAGTATATTATCACTTCATTCATGAAAATGTGCTCAACAAAGACATTAACGTTCAACATCTTAGCACTCATGACCAAGTCGCAGATTTCTTGACCAAGGGACTTGGAACCACTCGCTTTCAATTCCTTCGTAGCAAGCTTACGGTGACACTACCCACTTTAACTTGAGGGAGCATGTTAGCAATAAACCCATCAACACCAATCAAGGGATTCAAGAAGAAGATATTATGTGATTGAAGAATTAGTCACCCTTTCCTTATTTATAAATTAGTATTTTTTTTAATCAAATTTCCTTCCATTAAGGCACTCTTTAGGCGAAATGCCAAACCTTATACAAAATGAGCAGAATCCATAATTGGCTTTAAGCTCTAAAATATTACAGATAATCCCAAAATAAGACCAGTCCCTATCTGTATAGGAAACATGGCACTAATCTAGCTAATCAGCTTTAAGAGATCTGAATTGTAGGCACTCCTTGCTTCTCTAATCTTAGCATCCCCTTAGCTAGTCCCGGCAGCTCATTTCTGCTCCAATATGTGATAGGTGGTGGCACGATCGCTTGCTTGGCTAGAAGATCTGCAATTGAATTTCCTTCTCTATATTGGTGGACCGCCATTAAGTTTAATCCCTCGCTGTGCTCCTCGAACTCACTCCAGTAGTCCCATAAGTACCATGGGATGCATGAATTTTTCTTGATCCAGTTTACTAGGACTAGGGAATCAGATTCTTGTATCACATAACTCCATCCTTTTAGTCTATAAATTAGTATAATTATGTAAAGTAGCATCATATCATACTTAGCGTATGATGAGACGACTTTATACCTAATAAATGCAGACTATTTGGGTCTGATTTGGCTCAACAAGGATGATGAGATACGCCTTTTACACATGTTTTCCTTCATTTTGCAGAAACAGTTCATAAATTACTCTTTGAGACAAAAGGAAGAGAAACAATCTCAAAAGCAGAGGTTTTGACTCAATTATCCAAGGTATGACACCATTTCCTGATCAAATGACCATGCAAGCTAATATATACATACATTTGTGCGTACAACATTTGATAGGCGAACTAATGTACCCCTGCACTATACATGAAGCTTCCACAAGAAGCTATCAAAGTAGTTTAAAAGGCAGAAACCAACACAAAGGACGTGTGCAAGATTTTTCAAGAAAAAGAGGGTTTTGAATCACCATACCGAAGCTCTTGTTCGAAGGAGAATTGCTCTAATTCTCTTTTTCCCTTGTGATGAACTCAATATTGTGTGTTAGTAGAATGACTCATGCCTTAAGCATGAGCTAAACCTTTAAATCCAGGGGAGCATTGTATTCCTTGAAGAATTTGGGGAGATTATTGAATGTTTACCATGTTTAGTTGTATTTATGGTGTTTGGTCTTGTTGTTCTTCATCCTTATCTATTTACGTCTGATCAACGTGAGTAGATGCACTAAGCGTAATGGGAGGTCGAGAGACACAAGTTGTGCTAGGCATAGTAAGGTCCACATCGATTGCTATAGCATGAGAATGCCTATAGAATCGGTGTTACCGTGTGAGGATCACTTGAGGGTAATGTCTCTGGTTTATTTGTATTTGACATCGAGAGATGCTCATCTATAAACCAGAGAAGGAAGCTTACAGCTCGAGAGAGATAAGTGTCTAGGATAGATGAATCCTGTAGGTACAATATGATAAATAATCCAAGACTAATCAAATTATAATTCTTCCCAAGGGATTCAAGTGGTGGAGTTGTATTTCTCCTGGATATCTCAAACCTCTGTACTTGATTTATCTTCATTTCAGTGCCTTTTAATCATCTTCGTTCATTGCCCTATCTGTAGTTTAATGACTAGAGTAGTATCAATGTCAACTCAATTTTATTCGGTTCGAATTGCATGAAACTTGTGAATGTTAGTAATTGTTTATCCCAATCCATGTGGATCGACATTCTTATCATCACTTTATTATTTGTGCGACATTTACACTAATAAAAGTGCAACAAGTTTGTGCGCATCAGCCTGCAACAAATGTATATTATAAATTAATAGACACGTTACGGTAAGGATAATTGAAGATCATTCCAATTCTTGCATCTTCTTTCAACACTTGCACCCTTTGAATAGTTTCACAGAAAACACATGATAGTATTATGAAAAATAGATAATTATATCAATTTAAGCTTTCAATATTGCTATTTGACATGACATTAAGTTTGAGCGGAGTGGTGCGTGAAAAAAGATTTTTTGCATATAAATTTCAACCGATAGAATGCTTATATATGCAAAAAAAATTGGATAATATATATCTATATGTGTGGATAAATAAACTGTAAGTCCCCATAAGTTCAGGGATCAAACTCTCCGGTAAATCAGGTCCATTCATTCTTTTAAATCCCACTTCTTCGAGAAATGATATAGCGCAGGACAAAAGAGCACAAGACAAGCACAATACAATACAAAATGGATAATTATGCCCAGTGTTAATTTTTGTATCAATATTTAACACGAGGGTATAATGGTGAAATCACTCTGTCTTGCACTTGTCTTGCATTCTTTTGTCTTGCGCTATATCATTTTTCCACTTCTTCCATAAAAGGAATCGTGCGTGAATAATTTGTATTAATTATTGATGAATTGATTCCTGATCTCCCTATTTACTTTCCATATTCTTCTTGTACCAAGATCTTATTATTCTATTTTTCTCTTAAAGAAGCATCCTGTATATATAGGCTTGGGCATTTGGAGTTCAAAAATTGAAAATGGCAATTTTCGATCCAATCTAAATTTTTTTCAGAAGTAACACTTCATTTCCGTTCCGTACTATTATTTGGAATTCGGAAACCAGAAATTTGGAAATAGGATCGATGTTCGTAAATTCAAAAATTTTTGAACATAAATAAAAATTTAAAAAATTGGAAATTCAAAAATTGAAATTTGTTTCAAAAATTCGAAATTATAGATTCAAATTCCAAAAACACTCGAAAATATTGAAAATGCAAATATAACACTCTAACCAACCCTCCAACTCCACGGCGGAAATATAAAATCTTCAAAACCCTAAATAAAAGTCACACAAACACATAAGGCGAACCGGCGATTTCCCAAAGGGAGCGGACTGCGGGATGGAAGATGAAGATGGAACGTCAGAGCGGGCTGCGTATGTGTGGCTTCAAACTTCAAAGAGCTTCAAAGTCCCGCACGCAACGTTGAAGAGAAGTACCCAAGAAGTGACTCGACTGAAATGAAAGTGAAGGGCGAAGGTTGAAGCGTAATTCCTTAAAACAAATGAAACGACGTCTTCTCAATAACAAATAAAACGACGTTGTTTAAAAAATAATTAGATTTTAAAAAAATTAAGAATTTGAAAGTTTCCAAATTTCAAACTACAAAACCCCGATCCGTGCAAATTACAATTCAGAAATATATATCTTCTACTAATTTGATCCAAAAGCTCGAATAATGATTTCGGATCAGAATTGAAAATTGAAACAGTTCAAAAATCAAAAATTTTATTTTCGAATTTTGAATGTCCAGGCCTACATATATATGTAACTAATGGTCGAAGATTGATCGAAGGACTACGAGTTGAAGAGTAATCTTGTATTAATTGTCAAAAATTAGGAAATATTTCCCAAAGAACAAAATCGTACAAGGGGAAATAAGAAATTACAGAAAATATGCAATGATGCAACCCTATTTTTCGTCACCAATCTTATGATTTCACAAACTGTAACTTAAAATCTATCATGTTGAACTAACAATAACATCTACGTTGTCGTATAACAAATTGTTAGGATGGGAGAATAAATTGATCTACTTGTTTGAGGATGATCGGTTCAGTTTTGCCAAAAACATTCTTTGAGGTCATGCTATAAGGATTTTGGACACCACCTATCTCCATATTGGTATAATCTTATCCACTTTGGGACCAAACCTTCATGGGTTTTTTCTTGGGCTGTTACCTCCAAAAGTCTCATACCAATGGAAGTATTTGTCATCCTAATATACCCATGATCATCCCCATTTCTAATCGATGTGGGACATTGTTTGTGATAACTCAATGGAAAAATTTATGGAGGTTTTGAGGATTTAGAAATAAAAAAAAATTGCATTATTTTTGTCGTGTGTTTTTCTTACATACATGAGCTAATATTTATACAACTGAAAGTTTAGCAATTCTATGTTTGTTGTGTCTCTTGTAGATAATGCGCAGGTGACTCCTCGAGTTTGTAGAGGTGACCATTGCATCCTTGGAGGATTGTTGTCCATTTTGGAAGTTTTGCCTGATTGGATGGGTTGGTGAGTGATGCTGGACTAGAGTTGTGATAGTTCTAGGACTACAAACTCACAAGTGCTCACGGATACAAGTATGACACTGGAAAGATTGTGTCGGACAAAAATGCAGGGAATGATAATGTGAATCAAATAGTGCATCTTTGCTTAGAAGATTTCATAATGATTTTGTATGATTTACACTTATTTAGGTAGAATCTAATGTTTTTATGGCATGATTTATGATTTGGTAGTGTTCTATATGCAGGTAATGATCATTTGATGAAATTGGTGATTTTCAAGGGAGGTACGAACAGAATTTTCAGTGATTAACGTCCAAATTCAAAAACTCATAACTTGAACAAGGAGTGTCTGAAATGGACGTACAATATATGCATGAAAAGCTTGAAACAATCACTACAACGTCCATGAAGAACATGTTTTCAGATTCGCATTATAAAGTGGACAAAATTGAGCTTTAACTTCAGCTAACAAAACTGTCCAGTAGCTATTTTGTTCTGCACAATCTAGGTTGGTGGGCCATAAGTTCATATACAAAGATCATATTGGGATGTGTTATATACCAATGGAAAGCCCAAACGACGTATCACAACTTTTTAGAGGAAGCCCGCTCGTAATTTGGCCCAAAAGAGATGAAAAATCACTTTGAAATCGGTAACAAGAAACTGTCTAGGTTCAGTGAATCAGCAAATGCCAAAGATTTCGAATTGGATCCAGATAAACATGATCCAGCTTGATGATCTTATCAAATATAACATTTTTAAGGCTCACATATCCAAAACTTGAGGAAAAAGATGAATATTGACATCAAAGCCTAAAATTTAGGATTTTGATTATTATTTAGACTTTATCTTCAAATTGTATTGAAATTCTCATCTTTATCACCTAGCCTTTGAGGAATTCTATAAATAGGGGTCAATGGACGTAGTAGAGTGTAGAGTTTGAGTGGTGGTCAAATTTTAGGTCTCCCTCTTTAGGTTTTGGTTGAGTTTTTCATGTTGGGAAATTCATACGATTTTGTAATTTTTGAGGAAAAATTCAGAATAAATTCTTTCTTCACTTCTTTTGATCCAAAGATGACATCCTGTTTCAGAATTCTCATAGAGCGATCATCGACGATGCAAGGCTAAGAATTTATTTACTCCTAACATGGAGTAGGGTGGTTGTATCACACATTGTTCGAATTTTATGTTCTTTGCAGTTTGAATTTTACGCTACATATTCTACACTAATGTTTCAATTTTCAACTTGCAGGTTTTGTACGCGTCAAAATATGCTTGTTCAATCCCAAGACTGATTGCCTCTTTAGTTACGGAATTAAGAGCATATTTAGTCTAGAAACTCTTGAATCCTTCTTTGAAAAAAGGAGTTCTTAGGGGCGGATTATGGTGTTTACGTGCTTAGAAGTTATATTAAAATTTATAAAGTATCTTGTTAGAATTTTAGTATAATGAGGATGAATTTATATGCTATGTGTTCAGCATGCTATAAATTTACAATTCTAATTACATGTTCAGTGTGTTAAAGTGAAAAATTAACACTTTCCTATTAGCATAAAATCAAAGTAGGGACTTTAACTTGATCTTGTGTGTTTTAGCCACCCGAAACATATTAGGAGTAATTCTGTCTCATTAAATTTCAACAAAACCCATGTGCTTTTTCTTTCTTTCCGTAGTTCAATTTAATTTTGCTTTTAATTTTATGATTTTTTATTTGGTCACTATATATCTCAATTTTCTTCTTGTAATTTTGTGCATGTGGTTAGGGTTAACGAGTCTAATTTGCTAAGAGTCTAATTTGTCTCCCTGTGG
>JAOWBN010226971.1:1488-12827 GCA_028565015.1 Pinguicula moranensis
ACCGAACAACCCTTTTCAACGCCAATCCACCAACGATAGTCACCCCTACAGAAAGCTCCCAATGCGGATTTGCTGTTGATGTTCGGGCATGCAAAACGCTACTGGGTCGCACTGGAGGCTGAGCAGAAGCACGTCGCATGGCAAAGGGGCGTTGTGCAGTGCGTGGGTTCACTGGGATAGGAAGGTTAGGGTGTTCGGACATCGGGTTATGGTTCCGACGATCGAACGGCGATTTCAAGTGACTAAGCAGACGACGAATGGCTAGGGTTTTTTGGTGGTGGCAATTTCTAGCTCTGATAGCAAATTGTAAAATGAGAATAGAAAATCTTATTTTATATTAGCCGAAAAGCTCATATAGTTAAAGTCTTTATAATTGCATTCAGATCCTTAATCCTAGATACAGACGGGCGGTTTGGTTGTAGATCCCCGAACCACCGGTTTTTCTTGGTTGTTGGTTTCAAAAAAATGAAAACCGAAACCTAACCTCTGGATGTCGGTTTTTCCAGTTGCCAGTTTGGTTGACCATTTCCTCCATTTTTGGTTGTCAATTTACGGTCTCACAATTTCAGGCATTTTTATGGCAGTTTCGGTACGGTTGGTAATACGGTTGTAACCTCCAGTGTAATTGACTTTTTTTATAGTTTTTTTTAATTTTTGTTATTGCTCTAATTTTATTTTAAAAATTTTACTTTTTTATATATTTGTAATAGAAGTCTAGAAATATTAAAATTTACATTTGTAATTTTTATTTTTATATTATTAATATTTTAATTTAAATAGATTAATTATGTAAAATTAGAATAAAAATTATAAATTACGAATATATAATATAATAAAAAAATAAATTTATATAGAATTATAAACATATAATATAATTATTTATTCTTATAATCTAAATCATTTTTTATTTTTAATACAATTAAAAAAAGGGAGAGAATGGCTTGAATAGTCTACGTATCATTTACTTATGTATATATAAATTAATCAATGCCCACACAATTCTCCAATTTCTCACTTTAGTTACCTGTTTGATCTCTCGACATCGGTTTAGCTTTATGTGCTTGCTAATCTCGTATCTTCATTTAGTTCGAATGGATCATCTTCAATGGACGGATGTTTTTGATTTCAATGATTCACTGCTATCCAATCCTTCAGGCATATTTGATATTCCAAGTTTCAAGGGCTTAAGTTTGAACAATGGTCATTTAACAAGTACCCTCCTCGGCTAAATGCTTGTTCTACGACGACGGTTTAAACTAGACATGCTATAACCTCTTTTGTCATGGTTGATAATATTGGAAAACCTCGTGATTTGCTTCTACAATAGCAAAGAATATCAAACATATTCTCATCCTCTTTTGCACCTTTTTGTGCAATCTCAAAAAAAGTGGATAAATAATGGTCAAGTTTCACAAATGTGGAACTTGACGAAGGTCTGACACATGTACCTGATAGTTGGTTCGTTAGACTCCTCAACCTTGAGGTTCCACTAGGACTACATCCACCAGAAACAGATACTCTAAAAGGTTGAGTCGTAATACCTAAACATACTTGATATTCTATGTATAACTCATTTAATGAATTGGTAACATTTACAATTATTTCTTTATTATCTTTAAATGATTCATCATTTTCGTCTTTAAATCTATCGTAATAATCTTCTAAATATGTTGTTAAATCTACTAATTTAATTCGTGGGTCTAAGACGGCTGCAACTAGGTTAAGTAGTGGTGTATCTAGAAGATATTTACACTATTTTTCTCTAATAGTTTTTAAGCCAGTTTCCTTTTCATAATTCTGTATCATTTATCCTATATCAACACAAATGGGAATAATAAGATGCGAAGTGGGCTTATACACACAAGATAATTCTTTGGTATAATCATTAAAATATTTTATCAATTTTGAAAGTTTTTCAATATCTTTCCAATTTGCCGGATATCTATGGAATGTAAAAAATCTACACATTAACTCTTTATAAAGAATTATTTTACTAAGCATAGTGTAAGTTGAGTTCCAACGAGTTGTTTTATCTATACTAAATTGAATGAGCCAAATATCATTTTCATGACAAAATCTAAGCCATTTTTTCATTACTTTTGATCTATTTACTAAACTTTTATAGCCATTTTAATTGGAATGACACTTAAATCAGGACATCTTAAAACATCTTGTATACACAAATTAATAATATAAAAAATACATATAATATGAAAGAAACGACCACCAAATGAAGAATCACAGAATTTTTTTAATTCAAATATATTGCATCATTAGGAATGCATTATCAAAAGAAACTCAATATATTTGTTGTTGTAAGTTATATTTTTCTAATATACTTATTATCATGGAGTTTATATTAGTTGCATTATATGTTTCATCAAACATCCTATAAGCTAGTATTCTTTTCTATATTTTCAATTCACTATCTCATTGTCTATGCAGGTGGGCGACCACCATCTTCTCTCCTCTCCCTCTCTCTTGATTTTTTTTTGTGTGTTCGAAGAGTCGAGGGTCTCTAGGAAAAAGTCTCTTGATCTCTTTTTAGAGGTCAGAGTACGACTGAGTACATTTCACCTTCTCCAGACTCTGCCTAAAGGCGGTATATACTAGATATGTTTGGTTTGGTTTGGTTTTAGTTTGGTTTATCTACCCAATGACAAGTTCTCCCCATATAAGCATGTTTCTATCAATGATCGAATCATATATCATTAGATATAGAGACTTTTTGATCCTCTAAAGTAAAAAAAAAATTGAATTAATTTTTGCTTTCTTTTAATTTTTGTTTTTAATATCAATAGTGTGTGATTTACGATTGAGTTTACTAAATGCAGGATTTAAGCATGCTTTCACATAATGTTCAAAGTTATGAATTTTGGGAAAGCTAAAAGGAATACCCTCCGTACATCCAAGCAAGTTGGTTTAGTGGTGAATTGGCCCGACACACATGAGAAACCTAGTGATGTCGGGGGTTCCATTCTCACAGGGCGCCAACTTGCAAAGGATACTCTGAAGGGATTAGTCGGCGGGCCCCTGGGCCCAAAGGATACCCTGATCTGTGATTCTAGGGGTTGATGTTCCATGTTTAATTGGGTTTCTACTGCTTAATATGTTTCTTCCATCTCCGTTTCTTTCCATTATACATTCTGAATTTTTATCTGATTCTAGTTTCTTCAGTTTGATAATCGTGTTATTCGTTTGTTTCTTGTACAAAAAGAACTTTCCGATTTCATGCTTTTGTTCTGTGAGCAAAGATTCATATCAGCTACCCTCCTGGATCACGAGCTAAAATGAAATGGTTTGCTTGGTGGTTTGCACAAACCATGGAACAAGACAATAGAGCTACTGTGTATCATTTTGTTCTAAGTGCTATTCAAGGGATCTTCAATGAGAACACAAGTTGTACGGCAATTCATTCTCCAATGAGAATACAATGGGGACGAGCGGGGAAGTAATGTTTGGCTTTGCTGGGTATGACGATTTCATGTACCCGGTGAGAAAAGTAGAAAAACAAATTGGAGCTTGATATATATCTGGATAATCCGTGCTAACCGGTATCAACAAAGCTCGACATTCTAGAATGATGGAAGGGCAATGAGTCTGTGTATCCATTTCTAGCACAAATCGCAAGAGACGTGCTTGCCATACCTATTTCCACTGTGTCCTTTGAAGCCGTCTTCAGCATCGGGGAAAGAGTATTGGATTCTACCAGGAGTTCGTTGGCACTCACCACCATTGAGGTACTTATCTTATCCCAAAATTGGTTGATGACCTCTACTTTGTTTTAGTAAAGGCCAAATTTTATGTAAAACAAAATTTGCATAGTGTACCATAGAAAGCGAATAGACTCCCTAAACAACTATTATCGAAGTTGCCCTTTCAGTGACCACGACATATCTTGGCGAACACCTTAACAGAATTTTCTCTCTGTAAGGATAACCACCAGTCATCCATCTACTAATGTGATGGCCACTATACGAAGGATAATACCATTTACATGAATCATCATATTCCTTTCATGTATTTCTTCTTTTCCCCGTGCACCCAAGAGGTCATATGGGTCTGCGAGGTAGCATTTTATGCCTATAGCATTGATCTCCTTTCAATGGTTTAATGGTATCACTTCCATCTTCGCATTTGCTTTCCTGCGTGCTGAATCAATGGATGACATAAAGTAGAATTCTCTAGTCCAGCTGCAATGGTACCATTTTTGGAGTTGTTGTCACTTGAGTATATTGTGTCCAAAAGAAGTAGCTATTCTTTGTGATCCCTAACCTGTACCGAGAAGACCATACTGTGAAATACAGGGTTCCAGTGAATATGTTCAGAGGTAGGGTTTAGAAAAAACTTCTTGTCTTCCCTTTTTCAGATGTTCATATGAGCATGGTCAGTATTACTCCTCGTGATGGACTTAGCTTTTGCAACATCGCATGTACAGGATAGTCCACGTCAGTGGGGCTAAGTCCATACCTATCAGCACTCACACAGTAGATATCATTTGTAGTTTTATAGCCCCTTGAAATTATAATTTAAAATGCATGCAATTCAAGGGGCTTATTAACCAATCAGTTAAAGTACATAGGATTTTACTGGAAGCAATTTTTGATTTTAAGCCCAACCACACATAGCTTTGTATTGAATGTACCATCCAAACTGGATTGCTGTCCACTGCTAGGAAGTGAGCTTTATTTCTTGTTTTCCATATACACCACACTGTCACCAGCCATATAGTTTTCCATGTGTCTTCATTCACACCACTTGGTTTGGTTTCAACGAATCGCCCTAGAGATGGGATTATCTGAAGAGTGACCTGCTCATCAAGCATTAGCCATGAAGTTATTTTTTGCCAAACCTGCAATGATACTTAGCATTTAAAGAACAGGTGAAGAATGGATTCATTTTCAGAATTTGAAAGGCATAAAGGACACATTAAGGATATATCTTGGGGGATAATTTTCCTGTGCTGTAGAGACTCCTTCACTGGAACTGCCCCTTGCAACATCTTCCATGCAAATATATTCACTTTTAGGGGTGCTATTTTGTTCCAGATCAAAGCTAAATTTTCTCTCTTCTTCCGAATATGGCAGTTGGAGAGATATTATATGCTGATAAAGAGCCTTGACAGTGTACACCCCTGTTTCATTCCCTCTAAACACATAACTATCACAGTACAGTTCATCCGGATGAGTTCTATGCAGGACATGGGTCAGGCTATTTAATTCAATCAACTCTGCGGAATTAAGATTTCTCCTCCATGCCCAATCCCATTGCCAATTTACCTGTATCCAGGAACCCATTTATGCCACATATGCATTTTGCTGTGAAGACACTCTAAATAAATTACTGAAGATTTCTGAGAAAGGTTTTTCAGAATACCATTTATCCAACCAGAATTTTATCTTCTGTCCATTTCCTAGCTTCATGAAAATACCTTGTTGGAAAATCGGATTAGCAGCCAATTTTTGAATGTTTTTTCTACCAAGGGGATGGATGGGAGGGTCTACTGTGTGGGTTCATTGTGGTATGTGTTGGTATTCTAAGTTCTCGCAGTCTCCTTATTTCCGGTGCACCCATTTTTGCCATATTTGGATCTTAGTAAAGAGACTGCCAGTGAGTTCCCACCTGAGAGTACTCTTGCACACCATTTTGCCACCATTTCCATATTGAATGCCTTAAGACATCTCACCCCAAGACCTCCATTTTTTACTGCTGTTGTTATCTTATTCCAAGAAACCCAGCATATGTTCTTTTTTTTCAGATCCATTGTGCCAGAAGAAGTCCCTCTGGATGGTGCTCAATTTTTCGATTACTGTCGCCAGAGCAAGAAAATATCCGAAGAAGTGTGATGGTAGTGCTGCCATGACTAAGTTTAGCAGTGTGAGTTTGCCACCTGCAGATAAGTATTTGCAATCCCAAGCCTTGAGAACCGCAGTAAATTTTTCAAATACCGGTTGCCATGTAGATATTTTTCTAGCTTGAGCTCCAATTGGAAGTCTCAAGTATTTGAAGGGGATGGTGCCAATCCTGCAGCTAAGGTATTCTGACATTTCTGAGACAGTTGCTTCAGGTATGTTGAGTCCATGAAAGCTGGTTTTACTGAAATTTATGCGCAATCCAGACAACATCTCAAAATTTTGCAGAATTGCCTTGATAACTCGAATATTACTCCATGATGCCTCTCCAAATATCAAAGTGTCATCTGCAAATTGTAAGTGTGTCATAGGGATAGATTCTTTCCCAATCCGAATTCCACAGAATCTATTAGAGGATGATGCCTGGCAGATTAATATTGAGAGTCCCTCAGCTGCTAGAAGATATAGGAAAGGGGAAAGGGGAAAGGGGGTCACCTTTTCTCAATCCTCTACTTGGTTTGAATTTGGTTGAGGGGCTACCATTAATAAGAACTGATGTGGAGGCAGATTTGAAGAGCTCCATTATCTAGCTTATCCAAACTGTTGGGAAGGCCATTAGCTGTTGAATTTCCTGTAAATAGTCCCAAATGATGATGTCAAAAGCCTTTTCAAAATTCACTTTCAATATTAAGGCCTTGGTCTTTTTCTTTTGGATTTCCTCCAGAATTTCATTTGCTATCATGATACAATCCTGTATTTTCCTACCAGGAACAAAGGCCATCTGTGTGGGAGAGATAATGGTGTCCATGAGTGATCTTAGCCTTCTTGCCAGGACTTTTGTTATGATTTTAGGGATCGAGCTCAGTAGGGTGATAGGTTTGTAGTCTTCGCAGTGCATAGGAGTGGAAGATTTAGCCAAGAGAACGATTTTGGTAGTGTTGCACCCTCTGACTAGCCTACCATTTCTATAGAACTCTCTGAAAAGTTGAGATAGATCATCCTTCAGTAAGTTAGTGAAACATTTGATGAAGCTGAAATTTAGTCCACCTGGCCCAGGACTTTTTGAACCCCCACATTTGAGATAGCCGACAGTATTTCTTCTTCTGAGAAGGGCGTGATCAGTTCACTTTGAGTCAGGCTATTGAGAGGTGTAAAGTGAAGATTGATCATGCGAGATCTGTGCCACTGAGGACTTGAGAATCTTTCTTTGAAATGCTGAACAAAACAATTTTTTTCCCTTCAGAGTCTGCAATCTAGAGTCTTCCCCATCTAATGCCAAATATCAGATTTTTATCTCTTTTCCTTTGTATAATGTTGTGGAACTATTTTGTATTAGCATCTCCATGGTGAAACCATTTGATTCTTGCTTGTTGGGAAACTTGGTTGTCTATTTTTTTTTTTGTGATGTTGTCCAAGTGACCTCGCAGAGAGAGCATTTATTGGAGAACATTTCGTTCTTGCTGGATATTTGGCCTGGATTTTGCATATAATTCTTTCTCAGTAAGTTTTGTAATGATCATCTTTCTTGTACCTTCCAGATTTCTTGGAGTTGCTTGATACCATTCCTTCATTTTCTTGCGTAGCTCCTGAATTTTTACCTTGGTCTTGAAACTGGTAAAACCTTCAACATTCTGATTTCTCCAAGTTTCTTCAACTAGTTGTATAAATGACTTGTCTTTCAACCACCAGCCAAGTACCTTCAGAGGTTTTGGCCCCTAGTTGGAGGATTTTATACAAAGACTAATGGAGCAGTGATCCGATTCTTTCCTTTTCAGTCCAGTTTATATCCAATCATTTTGATTATGCCAAAGATTATTTATCAAGAATCTATCCAACCTACTCATCGCTCTGTATGAGTTTATATACCATGTAAAATGTCTCTTCTCCATTTTCAGGTCTATCAGGTCCATGCTCTGTACAAAGCTCCTAAAGGCTGCTATTTCCTGTTCTCTTGCCCTGTGTGCATTGCCCCTTCTTTCCCTCTTGTGTAATATAGCATTAAAGTCACCCATTACACATCATTTTTGCTCCTCTCTGCCGCTGTATAGTGATCTGATTTCGTCCCATTGTTGTATTTTGGTTGCAACTTCCCTCAGGCCATAAACATTAATCATGTTTGAAATGCAGTTTTCTGTAAACCAGTGTCCAGTAATTCCCAGGATGCCTTCCTTGGAAAGGATGGACTCTTTCTTGAAGTTGTTTTTGTTCCATAGGACAATAGACCACCTGATTTTCCTCTAGAGCCTTGATAACACCACTCATATTCTCATTCATACCACAACTTGTTGCAAATTCTTTCATCCACCACAAGCATTTTGGTTTCTTGATGGCTGATGAAATCTGGTATTTACTTCTGGATCAGTTCTTTTACTCTTTTTTTCCTTCCTGGGCTGTTTAAGCCTCTGACATTATAAGAGATGATCTTATTTGAAAACTTTGTCTTCTCCCTTATTTTTACTACCTGGTGTAGCAACTTTAATTGATCTTCTGTTTATAGAGTTGAGGTTGATGAGATGAGTTCTAGTTTCCTCAAGATGTTGTTCATATGATAGAACGAGGTTAGCTCCTACTTCCATGGTGAAATCTGCTTCTCTTTTCTGTTGCTCCTCAGATACACCTGATGTTGGAGAGGGGGGGTGCAATGATCTGCTTTGAGGAGCTGTTTAATACTAACTGGCCCAGCCACTCCTAAAGTTCTTCATTTTCATCCTGAGATGGTAGAGCTGCTTCCTTTCTTGTCTGGCTTCGAGTTCTTGGCCTCCTTTGAGGTTGCTGCCTTTGATTTGTCCTTTCTCTTGGTATGGAGTGAGCTTTGGATCCACTAGAGTTGATGTGAGGGAATTCAGCTATACTGTTGATAGCTGGAATAGAATAATATGCCTGAGTGTGTGTGGTTTCAGCCATTTTGTGTGGTCCCCTATTCCTTGTGTCAAGATTGTACACCTGCGCAGCAGCAAGAACAGGGCAAACAGTAATCACAGTGTTAGGAAGCAGTGAGTTTGTGACTTGTATGGGTGATTTGCTTCCTGTTTCTTCCGTAGCTTCTTGGACTTGTGATACATGGCATCCTTGATTTTTTTCCTCGGATAACAAAGGGTTGCCAGCCTGAGTGTGTGTGACTTCAGCCATTGTAGTGAGTTCCATCTTACCTATGTCGAGATCGTACACCTGCGAAGCAGCAATAACAGGACACACAGTAGTCACAGTGTTAGGAAGTGTGTTTGTGACATGTATGGGTGTTGTGCTTCTTGCATCCGTTGGAGTTTCTTTGACCATTGATCCTTGATATATTCCCTCGGATAGCAACGAGTTGTCAGAGGTAGGCACACTAAGAGTAATGTCATGTTCCTTGGCAGAGAGATCCTTAATTGATGGAGGACACCAGTTAAGATTTGATGGTATCCACTATGGAAATCCTGGTTCCTCTCTGGAAGATGTAGTTGGTATGGGGATAGTGTCCTCTTCATTGTGTAAAGGCTTCTCAGCCTCAGGATTTGAGTCTGGGGACGACTTATCTTCTAAGTTTATGGATAGGTGAGGATTTGTGTGGAGGCTGTCTAGTGAGCAGGCCTCTGAAGATATAAAGGTTGAGTCAAAGGAGCTCACATCCGAGAACTCTTAGTTCTTGCTTAATTTAAAACGTTCAAGTCCAAGCCCTTTATTTTGTAGATAGTATGTTCTACCACCTATGAAAGAGACAGGTAACATGGTCAGTAAGCTATGACTGTGCTCAATCTTTACAAGTATCTGGAATGCTTCAAGAAAACGATGTTGGAGGTTGCATTCATCAATTCTGATCAGAGTTCCCAGTTTTCCACCAATTAGCTCTAATGTTCGTTGGCTCCAGAATTGTATAGGGAGTCCAGACACCTGTAGCCAGACTGTTCTTTTATTGTCTTCATCCTCCATCTCCGACGTCCAAGAGTGCAGATCATCTAGCCAATTTAGAAGCCATATACTATCGTTATTAATCAGGTTTTCCAGGTCCTGGGTCTCTTCTTCCCATAGAAGGATTTTGGAGGCATTAATGGGGCTGACGATAATACTCAGATATCCAGCCGTTTCAGTTTTGGTTGTACCATTTTCCAATCATATTTTGCATTTAGTATACCTACATATCCTGCCTTTAGCCAGCAGTTGGATATATCCTCCATGGGTATGGTTAGAGTCTGAGGTGTTCTCCTTACTGGTTGCCACCCCGCATTGATTGCTGGTTGAGGCTCTGCATCCCCTTAGACTTTGAAGCTTATCTTTGGAAGCTGGATTAGGGTTGGTCTTATTTGTGGAGTTTTAGCAGGTGGAATTTGGGTCTTTGGGAACTTGGTTATGTTGGCCCTCAGCTTGAAGGATCCTATCCACACTCGGTTCAGTTTCAAGATGAGATCTTCTACATCTTGATCCACAAAAGTTGCAAATCCAAAGGAGAGACCTTCACATGACTGTTTACGAGCAATTTTTAGGTCTTTTAGCTTACCTTGTATGCTCAAAATCCTCTGTAGAACCGATTGTTCACACTCTCATGGAAAATTTCTGATGAATATAGAAGTGGTGTAGGTATTTGCCTCCTGAGGTTTTGGCTGAGGTTGTCTATTTCCTACTCTTTGAAAGACAGGGAGTGGGTTCTGCATGAGGGTGTCTATGTAGCTCAGATGAACGGACATGGGGTGGTACATCAGTGCCTTACTTGCTTTTATGGTTGCCTTCCTCATTTTTCCGAGCTGCCGTGCAGGGGTATACCACGTCATGTTCTTGTTTTCAAAGGGGACTGCTAGGTATGGTGAGTTGGTAGTAGCTTTCGATGGGAAATACCTCCCCGGGAGCGTACGTGACCCGGGAAGAAGAGGTACCATGAGGGTTAGGTTATGAAACTGGCGGGAACTGAGAATCACTGCGACGGCGGATAAGCCGGAGAAGATGAGGGTTTACTGTTCCTCCATTTCGCCAGTTCGATCAAAGCGTTTAAGAGAATATGTTGATGGCATGCTTGTAATTTGTATTATTCATTGTTATTTTTCTAACATGTCTTCAAATTTGTTTTAATGTGATATGCAAAGTTCAACCAAGATCCTTGAGAATTCATGAACCATTTTATACATTGAGTTAGTGATTCAATTCAATTATCGTTTTGTGGTTTTCAATTTGTTCACCTTGAGTATAATTTCTCATATACGTTTTTTATGGACTGAATGTATGTCTCATCAAAGACTGAAGAGACTGAAAGCCCTCCAATTTCACCTGCAGAGGACTATGAGGATGTTGTCAAGGCAATGTTGGTTTTTTCTTCTCTTCAGGTTTAAAAAACAACAACTAAGTTTGCACCTTGATGCTTGAGCTTGAGGTATGCTTGAGCTATGATGTAATTGGTGTATGTGTTAGTTTAGTGTGACCTAGAGCATTGTGCTCTTGTTAGTTTCATGTATACTGAATGAAGAAAATCATTTTGTTCCTTGAGTTTTAGATATGTATATTATGGATCATTTGGGTTGA
>JAOWBN010226982.1:0-12826 GCA_028565015.1 Pinguicula moranensis
CTTGAAAAATTCAGATCTTATTTGCTTGGTTCTAAAGTTGTTGTTTATTCTGATCATGCAGCTATCAGGTACTTGCTGGCATAGAAAGATTCCAAACCAAGGGTCATAAGGTGGATCTTGTTAATGAGTGAGTTTGACATAGAAATCAAGGACAAAAAGGGATTAGAAAATTTGGTTGCTGATCATCTGAGCAAGATCACTCCTGCTGCCAAAACTGTGGTGTCACAGCAGCCAAATCTTAGCCTTTTTCCAGATGAGCAGATCTTCTCCATGACTACAACTCAGCCTAGGTACACAAAGATTGTAAATTTTCTGGTAACAGGTGAGTTTCCTCCTCATTTCACAAAGAACCAAAAGGGCAAATTATTATTTTTTTTTTATCAAAGTCCTAGGTTTGGGATGATCATTATTTGTGGAAATATTGTGAGGGCTCTATCATCCGCAGGTGTTTAAGTGACACTAAAATCCCTTCAGTACTTACATTTTGTCATGATTCAATATGTGGAGGTTATTTTGTCCCCAACAGAACAACTAGAAAAATCTTAGACTCAGGATTCTACCGGCCTCATATTTTTAGGGATGCATATACTTATGTGAAAACTTGTGATAAGTGCCAAAGAATGGGTAATATTTCTAGGGGAACTGAAATACCACAAACACCTATTCTCTTATGTGAAATTTTTGATGTTTGGGGCATTGATTTCATGGGACCTTTTCCTAGTTCAAATGGAAATTTGTACATTCTCCTAGCAGTTGATTATGTTTCTAAGTGGGTGGAGGCACTGGCCACCAGAACTAATGAATCCAAAGTTGTGGTTAATTTTCTTAGGAATCAAATCTTTTGCAGGTTGGGCATGCCTAAGCACTTCCTGAGTGATAGAGGTACTCATTTTTGCAACAGAATAGTGGCCTCACTACTTAAGAAATATGGAGTAGGCCACAAGGTTTCAACCTCTTACCATCCTCAAACAAATGGCCAAGATGAAGTCACCAACAGAGAGATCAAGACCATTATGGAGAAGACAGTGAACCTGAGCAAGAAAGACTGGAGTATGAGGCTTCCAGATGCACTTTGGGCATACAGAATAGCCTATAGGACACCTATAGGAATGTCACCTTACAGGTTAGTTTTTGGAAAAAACTGTCATCTTCCAGTGCAGTTAGAACATCAAGCATATTGGATTCATATGACAATGCAACCATATACAAAAAAAGGATAAAACAGGAGAACCTTCTAATGCAGTGAAGCAGCTCAACATGAGCACCGACAAAGCAGTGAGAAAACAGGAAGTTGCAACGGCAAGAGCTAGCAGAGATGAGGCTGGATTCATATGACAATGAAACCATATAAAAAGAAAGGACAAAGGCCATTCCTGATAAGTTGATAGCTAGAAAAGGTTTTGCTGTGGGAGATCAAGTCCTGCTCTACCAGTATAAGATTAAACGCTTTCCAAGAAAGCTTTAATCAAGATGGAGAGGTCCATACAGAGTAGCTGAAACGTTTCCTCATGGAGCAGTCAACATCTTTGAGACAGATCCAACCAAAACCTTCAAGGTTAATGGCCATTAGTTGAAGCTGTATAGAGGCATTCTACTCGAGGACAAAGCAGTGGTTCTGTTGCTTCAGGACCCCATCTATGAAGATTGAAGATCAAAAAGTCCAGCTGAGACATTTAAACAAGCGTTGGATGGGAGGAAACCCATTCTTTTAGATATTTAAACTCATTTACATTCAGTAATGTTATTTGATTTCCTTTGCATTTATTTGTTTGATGAATAATGCTTTTTGCAGGAACAGTGCATCAACATCAGAGCTCTGCCACTTAATCATCTTCAGGACAATTCTTATTCATTCTCTGCTAATCAGACCACACTCAAAGTATGCCTTCATCTTTTCTTTCTGTCTGGTTAAGCAGTTGAAACTACCTAAGTCATGGGCTAATTTTCTATTTGAACTTTACACCCACTAAACTGCCTTGAACACAACCTATACCTTAAATTATCATCACGGTCCATCAACTCCACGTAAGGCCTAACTTGTCATCCTACTGTTAGACATTAGAAAAATTCAAAGAATTGTACTTACACATGTCACTACTCACTTGTGATGCCACCCCGTCCTAGCTTATTTCAAAAAGATCTCTCAATATGCACACTGTTTTAGGATCCTGCCTTGACTGAGAGACCGCTTATAAATAAGTGTGGGGGGAGGGGGTTGATCTGTGATAGGTGGATAATTTCATTCAATGGTACAGAAGATCATATGGCTCCATCAAAGAAAAAAAAAGAAAAGAAGAAGAAAAGTATCTTGCCTAAGCATGGTTCTAGATCATGGTAAAAATTTAGAGGTTGAAAAAATTCATAGAGGAAAGAAAGAGTGAAGCTTGGATGAAAACCTTCTAAGGATCCAAGGCAAAAGTGAAGATAGGTTTCATCTGATATTTTCCTTGAAGGTACGGGGGTGAGTAAGGAGGTTTTCATGGGATAGGTTGCTCTAGTTCAATTTGAGGAGGAGAGCATTAGATGAGATAGGTAGAAATGTTTACCTTAGGTTGAAGTTTTGAGGCCATTTCTTTGCTTAGATATGGTAAATGGTAAGGTAAGATATGTTTCTTGGTAATTTTCCAAAACGTATCTTAATGAGGGAGTAACAGTTGATCAATGTGGGGGATTTAGGACCCTATAGCCCTACACTGAAAGGGAGTGCCACTAAAAAAATTTGTGCAAGGGCTGCACCTTTTTATTTCCTCATTTCTCCTTTATTCTTTTCTTTTCTCTTTTCTTTGTTTCTTTTGGACTCTTCTTTTTACTATCTCTTTATTATCGTATGGATTTGCTTAGGGACAAGCAAAAAGCAAGTGTGGGGGATTTGATAGAGCATTTGTAAAGCATGCTAATCATGCATAAGTTATTGAATTTATTCCTTCATTATGTAATGTTTTAGATCGGATCATTGCACCTTTGAATGGTCCAGGGAATTCAGCTAAAAAGGCTGGATTATCCCCTAATCAAGGCTGCCATCATTGAATTACAAGCTTCAAGAAGAGGAAGATCAAATGCAACAAGAAGAAGAAAGAAGTGCTCATGTTTCAAAGTTGAAGAGATCTCTTGCTCTTGCTGAATCTAATGGTCAAAAACACAAACTCAGGGCCATTATCACTCAGGGACTGATGATCTGAACTTAGTTGATCACGAGCAAAAGCTGAAAAACAAGACAGCAGCAAGCTCAGTCTGCAGAAAAATAGGAAATATAGCAGCAGAGCCAAGCTGATCATGAAGCAGTTTTTTAGGAACTACCAGAAGTACATCAGAATGGTTTAGCATGATACACCTGAAGCCAAATGATCACATGAAGTTCAGGTACACACTGAAGCTCTGATACATGGATTTTAGCAGACCAGAAGTTCAGGAAAAATCTAGGAAATGATGAACTCAATCAGCCTGCAAAACAGAAAAAAATTATGTTTTGACAGTTTTGCTATTTTGCTGAAGATCACGATTTCCTCTATAAGTCATCAGGAGTTGCCCTGCACGTGCTGCTATACAACTTACAGATAGAGAAATACAGGCCACGTTCAAGGAAAATCTGGAGCAAAATTCAGTCAAAACAGATTGGCCTAGCTTCCTATCCATTGTCCATAAAATCCCTACTTTCAAGTGATCTATTACCCTTCTTATCTCATCTATTTTGGGTAGTTTTCTGTATATAAAATAGAGGGGTGACAAGGGTAGAAGGGAGAGTCGATCTGGGGACAGAAAACATTGTACTTTCATTCAAAAACTTCAGCAATAAAACATTTCAGAAAATCTGCAGCAAGGTGGAGCATATTGTGTTTCCATGATACATTCTGCTGGAATCTTGCTGTGTTTCCACATTATGCTTGGCTAAATCAATCATTCTTATGTTGATATGCAAGTTATGAGGGTGCCTGGAAGAATTGGTGAGGTGCAAAGCCAAAACAAGACAAATGGTATTGGTTTTTAAGTTTGCAGATACACTTGCATGTAGAGGAAGGAGCATTCGGTTAGATCTCTTATATTCACACTCTCAATCAGCTTTTATGATCTTAATGCCACTCTGATAATTGAGTTAGGAGACTGATAAACCGGTTAGAAAGTCAAGATCCCAGGAAGAAAAGCAGTAATTGAAGAATTACACATAGTACCATAAACTGCCTACACATGCACCTGTGACCCATTTTGCTTTCAAGGCTATTCCTCATGAACTAAAGGTCAATAGAAGTATGTTTCTCTTTTGATATTTCATCTATATTTCATCCTTAATTCGTTGGTTACAGTTTCAGTATTTACCTGCAACAAATTCCCGCATCTTTCTTCTATTTTGACAGCAACAAATCAAGACCAGAGCAGTGCAGAATGCATCACCTTTCTCTGTGAATTTGACCCTGAGCTCTCCACTTGCTACCCCTTAGCTTGTGTAGTATAATTCAAGATAATCTTGAGGTAGTTTTCCAGCCACGACACTGAAGAAAACAAGCCATCAAGTCTTCTGTTTTGGCAGCAACAAATCAAGACCAGAGCAGTGCAGAATGCATCCCCTTCCCTGTGGATTCGACCATGAGCTCTCCACTTGCTACCCCTTAGCTTGTGTAGTATAATTCAGGATAATCTTGAGGTAGTTTTCCAGCCACCACAATGAAGAAAACAAGCCATCACTTATAGTTTTTATTCTTTGGTTTTGACATGATATGCATGTCTACTCGGAATACCTCCCCTTCACTCCTTACAAGGATAGCTCACTAAACTTAATTGAGATATGTACCAATAGCCCTACAATGGGCAATGACAATGTGACAATTATGACATTTTGCTTTGGTGAAAAGTGAATGATGGCGATTATCTGAATGCAGAGATGCTTTGTGATCTACTATGACGCTAGGTGAGCCATGCACCAGATCACCCTTTGCTATATCAGAAGGGGGGTACGAAGAAAAAGCATGATACTCAGATCAATCTCAGAGATACTATCTAGTTGCTACCTCCCAGGGGGTATAAATTGTTGCTTGTCCTCATGCAAATATGTCCTGGTGAGGTATATGTATAGAAAACCTATAATTATGCATGCAATGGGTTAATTCTCTTTGCTCGCATCCATCACTATCTTTGAGTCACTTTGTTTATATGGGTTGATTGAGGTAAGCATGTGGGGATTCTCTCGGGATTTTTTTTCAGGTGAGGGATCCGTAACTCTAACTAAGATGGAGAGTTTATCCTAATCAATTTCTCAATTTCACTTCATCTCCCTCACGTTTTCCCTTGCCAAGATGGTAAGTGATTGGGATAGACTTTATTTTGACGGTCGCTATTTACATGCTCTAAAACAAGATCATATATAATACATTATTCTTGTGAGTTGTTATTAAAACATTCACAAGCATTCCTATACATGGTGAATGTTGATTGTCCTTGTATTAAGCTCTTGAATGAAATCTACAAGGATTAAATTTCTGCGGCTTTTCCTCAATTTTTTATTTTTGTTTTTACTTTTTCCTATCCATAACCTCACCCCTTGTTGGTTTAGGATTAGAAGGGTTACTTAAGAATCGAAAAATTGTTTGGTATGCGTAATCAATCAAAGGCTAAGTTTGAATTTCTCACAAAATATATATTTTTTTAAGATCTCTTCCCCATAATGCTTTCCTCATATTAATTACCTCTTCCACTTTGTATTTTTAAAGTTAGTGATTACATGTCGCATCCTAAACTTCTAGGTAATCTATTTACATATACAAATATATATCAAATAACAACAATATACAGTTCAACTATGAAAGATAGTTCAGAGTTCAAAAAGAAATAGTTAATAAGTGAAAACCATTAAAAGCAATAGTTCAACCATCCCTAAACTTTTGAGACACTTCCCTTGTGGATATAGGATAGAGTAAGGAAAGGGAAGCTGATGCCGGCCTATAATTATGATAGTTTAGGGGCAAGAGTTTTCGAGAATTGGAAGGCCAAAAGTGGGATGAAGAACACTTTCATTTTTGAGGAAATTTTCTCTCAGTCAAAAGTTGTTTATTTCCTGTACTTCACTGTCTAAAATGCTTACAAGTTGAGCATTCAGGAGACAAAAAATAATAACCAAGTCAATTTCAAAATTAAGTTCCAAAATAAGGGGAAAAAATAGATTCTGACCATCACTCTATGCTTCGGTTTTGACTATCTCTAGACAAAATATTTGGATAAAACTTGGTAGATCCATCCACCATGATGTGGTCATTGAGTGTAACTCCTTATCCAACCATTTGGATTACCAAAATTGACCATTTTAGCAACATGAACAAACTCTAGTCGAATATGTCCAATTTGGTGTCTAGGTGCATTTTGGATGACTTGGCTTGGATAGAATTTGGTCCAACCTCTATGAGAACGTGCCCTGAAGTTTAGGTTTGGTTCTCAACTTAATTGACCCCACAAAACTCATAAAAACTTGATCAAAAGGCAATCCTAATATTAACCAGAAAAATAAGAAGGTTGTCCAATCTTGAGACAAGATTTGTCTTCTTTATTGCCAATTCACCAAATTCGACAAACTTTTAAATATTAACCTTATAGGCTTCCATTTTGTTTTTCCATATTTTCATGATAATTCTAGGCCTATAGAGTAGCATCTGAAAAATAATCACTTTCAATCTCAAATGGTTCAGATGGCTCGGATGCTCCTGCATCAGTTTCCCCGGGTTGAAAATAATTTAACCTCAAGTTCATCACACCATTCTCGTTAAAACATGGACTCAAATGTTTGACATTGAACACATCATAAGTCCTCACATTGCTAGGGAGTTAAATTCTATAGGCATTATTGTTGATTTTCTCCACAATCTCACAAGGGCCAATTTTGCGGTCTTTAAGCTTGTTCTATGCATGACACGGAACACATGACACTAGGAATACTGTGCTGACACGATTGCTACTCATGGTTAATTAGTAGCAACAAATGGTACAATAACTGCAGGAAGATTCAATGGCCATGCGACTTATAAGACTCCAAACACTAAAGGGGAACTCTACACCACAAAGAAGCCAATGTGAGGAAAGATAGCAAGGAATGCTAAAAATCAACTTGCTGTAATTGGAAACAATTCTAGTGCATGGATCTGACATCAGGGAATGTGAATAAAAAGAGACATAAAGAAGATGTTCCAAGGCAGAGGAGGGAAGGAAACAATGCTAAGGGACTAGCAACACTCATACAATGAGGCTGTAAAGGCTGTAAAGGCTAGGCGTTGAAGTTTCTAACTCTTCATGGATCAAGATGCAACAAAGAAGGCGTACTACATGCTACCTGACCATCGCATGGAAGTTCTATATCTCAGCCAAAAGACAGTGGCCATAAAATATGTAGGAACATCAATGAGAAGGGATCATCACAAGATCTTACTCCTTCAGACTAAATACAAATTCATAGTGAACAGAAGGGACATCCAAAGATATGGCATACAGAATAGGAACAAAGAAGGCGATGAGAATAGATGGTGAAAGAGGCTGGATGGTTGTCTTGTAAGTGAACTTTCCTATCCTAGTCCAACTGGTAATATCTTCTATACATTACAGAGATAGCTCACCAAACTGGAACAAGCTATGTACCGTTAGTCCTACAAAAAAGGATATCGATAAGTTGATAGTCATGACATTCAGACTTGGTGAAGAGCGGGTGATGGCAATGAACTGAATGCGGAGATGTTGGTGCATTCATGACGCTAGGGAGACATACTCCCGCACCCTTAACTATAATGGAAGGTATAACAAAAGGACAGGATAGATAGTACATGAGCAAGGAACCAATCACCAACTTCATCATTATAGACTCATCGCCCACTTTATGTTATGCCTTGTCTTAGGCCTATAAATATTTGTTTGGTTTCTCGCTTTGTTTTTTCTTGTACATACACTTTACCATATTTATAAAATTTGGCTTAACCAAAAAAAAAGCTTGTTGTATGCATCAAGGGTGAAACGATCTTTAGTTAACATAAACCAAACATAGTCACAAATATCAAATTGTACCTCTTTTCGTCAAGCATCAACATGGGTTTTGTAGGACTCATTGTTCTTCACAAATTTTCCTTTATAAGTTCGTGGATAGATCGTAGGTGTTATGTCATACCTTCTGCCTAGGGGGTGTAACGATCAACTTGAAGAGTGGGGGGGATAGGTCTAGGACACCAAAAGGATTATGTCCTATCACCATTTCAAAAGTACTAAGGCTAGTAGTATAGTTCTTGGACCTGTTATTGGCAAATTCAGCTTGTGGCAATGCAAGATCCCATTGCTTGCACCCACGAGGCTTCTCAATAGATTGCTAAGGGTTCTGTTTACCCGCTCGGTTTGGCCATCGATATGGGGATGATAGGCACAGTTGAAGTTCAAGTTGGTGCCCATCTTTTTTCAAAGGCTCCTCCAAAACAAGCTCACAAATCTGGTGTCACGATCATAAGTAATGGACCGTGGTACCCCATGGAGTCTAACAATCTCCCTAAAATACACGTGAGCGATTCTTTCAGCGTCCATGTTCTTTCTACATGGCACAAAGTGTGCCATCTTGGAGAACTGTCAACCACGAAAAAATAGAATCCATGGCACATTGAGTACGAGGCAACCCTAAAACAAAATCCATTGTCACATCGAGTCAAAGTGTCTTGGGTGTGGTCTAAGGGGTGTAAAGTCTTGTATTAATTTGGACCCCTTTTGCTTGTTGGTAAAGGAAGCATCTTTTTCTGAACTTGGCCACGCCACTAGTCATTTTGGCCAATAATACTTGGCCGCAACAAGAGCCAAAGTTTAGTCTCTTCCGAAGTGACCCTCATTGTGAAGCTCTTTCATAATGTGTTGTCTCTAAGAACAATCTGGAGTACATAGCTTCAGACCACGAAACAGATATCCATCAAGCATAACATAATTAGGATTTAATGCTTGTGGTACCTTATCAAAAATCTTCCCAAATAAGGGATCATTCAGTTACATGTCCTTTGTGGGCTCAAATCCATCCACCTCGGCATGCAAGGTGATTAACAAAGTGTGTCTTCGGCTAAGGGCATCAACAAATTTGTTTAGACTACCTGATTGGTGTTTCATTGAGCAGGTTAACTCCTGAAGAAAGTCCATCCACTTGGAATTCCTCCTACTCAACTTTGCCAATCCATTGATGTATTTCAAAGCTTCATGGTCCGTGAAATTAGACATCGAAAGAAGATTAGTAATCTTTGGTGGTGGAGATGGTGGAACTCCCTCTCGACGGGGGGTAAGAACCAATTTCTTCCATTTGAAGCTAAGGGAATAGGTGTTATTCCTCCCATCATTAATCACATGTCGATCGTACTACCATGGGCATCCCAACAACAAATGACAAGCGCCAATTTTCACTACATCGCACCTAACATTATCAAAGTACCTCTTGCCAATAGAGAAGGAAATGAGGCAATGTTTTGAGACTGTTACCTCATTACCTTTTCTAAACCAAGAGAGTTTATGGAGTCCTCCATCTTCAAATTCAACCTTCAGATAGCCTCTTCAGCGACAACATTTTACAACTACCACTATCAATTATCGCCCTGCACACTTTGTCTTTGATGGTGCAAGTAGTGTGGAAGATGTTGGTACGCAACCATTCATCCACAATCTCTCCTTTGGGGGGCAAAAGGGACTTTCTGATAACCAAGTTTTCATGTCCATCACTGAACAATTTGTCGCACATTTTAGTATCTTCATACATGGGGTATGGAGTCTAATTCGCCTCCTCATAACTTTCATCGATCATCAAGTTCTTCCCTTTCGCACTTGCTGGCCTTGTGCATTAAGGGGCTTTGTGACCAGACTTTCCACAACGATAACACTTAATAGAGAAAGTGTTAGCATGGTTTTGAGGGGGGGCGTTGTTGTCCTCAAGTAGGTTGAGTGGGTCGAGTTCCTCCTTGGTGTTGTGCAGCTCAGCCAGTTTGACTTCGGGTGATTAGATGTCGCACTTGTTGCTTCTCAACTACAAGGGATCATTTATTAGCCTCTGAAACACCCCAAATTGATTGAAGGCTTAGCACATCTTGGATGGAAAATCGAAGGCCACTCATGTATCGAGACACCAATTACTCTCCTTTTCTGTAAATATTTATTTTAATGAATATTTGGCTTATAAAAAAAAACGTCTTGAGTGTAGCCAAATGGAAGAAAATGTCTCTTCAACTTCTTCTTCATCTTGTCCCAACTCACAATTTTGGGACGACCTCTTCGCTCACGAGCAAATTTCTCTTATTCTGACCAAGCAAAAGCTCTCCCTTTGAGCTTGATGGCAACAAGCTTCACCTTCATGTCTTATGGAACATCTTTATATTCAAAGATTCATTCCACTTCTTGCAACCAATCGACGAACCCTTCATCTTCAAGGAACTAGAGAATTCAGGAAACTCCACCTTGAACTCGAATGATCTAGGTTGATCTCCACGTCTCTGTTCTACAACATGGTAGGGATTCTAGAATGTAGAATCGGAATCATCACTTGCCTCCTCAGGATCAATGTGGCTTTGGGATGCCAAACATTGAGTTAATTCTGCCACTTGCATCTGATATTCCTTGATCACCTCATCTCTTTCATCATGAATATTTGGTTGATTCGCAGGACCTGCAACTATGGTGCGACCACGTCCTTGACCTACAGCCATAGTTTGATGAAGGAAAACTCATGTCCAGTAAGGTAATCGGTCTCTGATACTAACTGAAGACGACCTACAATTATGATAGTTCTATGGGCAAGATTTTCGAGAATTGCTAGTCAAAAAGTGAGATGAAGAACACTTTGATCTTTGAGGAAATTTTCTCTATCAAAAGTTGTTTATTTCATGTACTTCAATGTATAATATGCTCACAAGTCGAGTATTAAGTAGACAAAAAATAATAACCAAGTCAATTTTGAAAATTACATTCCAAAATAAGGAACCAAAAAAAACTATTTTGGACACCACTTTAGTCTTCGGTTTTAACGCACTCTAGATCAACTTTTTGATGAAACTAGGTATAACCATCCACAATGATGTGGACCTTGAGTGTAGCTCCTTATCCAACCATTTGGATCACCAAAATTGACCATTTCAGTAGCATGAACAAACTTTGGTCAAATCTGTCCTATTTGGTGTCTAGGTGCATTTTGGATGACTTTGCTTAGATAGAATTTGATCCAAATTCAATGAGAATGTGCCCTGAAGTTTATGGATGGTTCTTAACCTATTTGACTCAACAAAACTCGATCAAAAGGCAACCCCAACATCAACCAGATAGTAACCCGAAAAATAGGAAGGTTATCCAATATTGAGACAAGATTTGTCTTCTTTATTGCCAACTCACCTAATTCGACCAAACCTTCAAATAATAACCTTATATGCTTCCTTTTGTACATATTTTCATGATAATTCAAGGACAACAGAGTAGCATTAAAAAATAATCACTTTCAGGCTCAAATGGTTTTGATGGGTCGGATGCTCCTGCATCAAAAGCAATACTCGCCCAAGACAGGCATAGCAATGCTTCATTCAAGTTCCATTGGGAGGTGACATGCTTTTACATATACTAAACGATATGGGGCATTACAATGGGGGTCTTATAGGCAGTCTTATATGCCCCAAGTACGCCAACCAACTTGAGTGCCCAATCCTTCATGGATACATTCAGTGTCTTTTCAAATATCATATTGATTTCCTTGTTTGATATATCGGCTTGACCATTAATTTGTGGATGGTAAGCCAAAACAGTACGGTGACGAACTACATATTTTCTCAGCAAAGCTTCAAATGGTTTGTTGTAGAAATGTGACCCCCATCACTGACAATACATCGTGGTGTACCAAATCTTGAAAAAATATTCTTGTGTAGAAACATTAGTACCACTGATGCATTGTTTATTGGGGTTGCTATTACTTTCACCCATTTGGAAACAATCCACTGCAACCAAGATATATATTTTTCCAACTGAGATTGAAATGGATCCATGAAGTCAATTCCCAATACATCAAAAAGTTCAACCTCAAGGATATTTTGAATAGGCATCTCACTCCTTTTGGAAATCTTTCCCATTCTTTGTCATCTATCACAGGTGTTGACAAAAGAGTGTGCATCTTTAAACAAAATGGCCAATACAAATCAGTTTGAAGTACCTTTGCTACAATGCGATTTCCCCCAAAATGTCCTCCACATTAAAGAGTGTGGCAATATGGGGTGTATCTCCTCTTCTGGAACACACATGTGAATCACTTGATCTGAGTAATATTTATACAGCACAAGCTCATCCCACAGATAATATTTTACTTGAGAAAATAATCTCTTCTTCTGTTGTGATGATGAGTTAACAAAGGAGAAATGGCAGTGAAGCTGAACTGAAATGCGGAGTGAAAAAATCAGATGTGAAATGTTAAATAAGAAATCCGAAAACGTGAATACTGAAATGAAGAGAATTAAAAACGCGAATACTGAATGAAAGAGAATTAAAAGCGTAAATAGAAATTAGAAAAGCTAAAAGCATTGTACCTGAAAATTTGTTCTGCGGAATAATAATCATAAATTTGGTGTCTAGAATTGAATATGTATTTTTCTTCTGCGAGATCGTGAATTTGTTTTATATAAACGCAAATTTGTTAGAACACTTTTGCGAGATGGATTGCAAATTTTACAAAAGCAATTTGTTCGAACAATGCAATTTCGATACAAAAGATTCCCAATAAGTTCGAACAATTCAGTTTCGCATACGTCGGCCAAAAGTTCCAAAATAATACACATACGTACATGCGAGATGGCTAACCTGATTACGATAATCAAACCATAAGCAT
>JAOWBN010226993.1:0-12826 GCA_028565015.1 Pinguicula moranensis
AGTTGGGAGAATATGTGTCAAAGTAAAGAATGTGGAGGGTTGGGTTTTCTGGATCTCAGATTGTTTAATGTTGCTTTGTTGGCTAAGTGGGGATGGAGGCTACGAACAGGGACAGTTGGTTAGTGGAGGGACATTGTTATGCACAAATATATTCGGGGAGGGGAGGGGGATTGGTCAGATTTATCTGTTCGTGATGGCAATTCGAGATGGTGGAAGGATGTGTACGCTATTATTTGTGCCTCATCTTGGTTTGTGGAGGGGGTGAAGCGATGGGTAATGAGTGGAGATCGGACACGGTTCTAGGAGGATGACAGGCTGGATGGGGGTTCTCTTGCAGGATGGTATCCTCGACTATATCTGTTGGCTAGTGATCATAAGATTCTTATTTCGGCCAAATGGATTAATGAGGAGGACGGTTGGCAGTTGGCATGGACCTTGCGTAGGCCACTTTCACATCACGAGTCGGTTTGGGTACAGTAGATTGAGGCGATGTTGATAGGATTTTCTCCGCTGGATTGATGACCCCACAGGCTTGTATTCTATGAGATCTGGATATCGTGTGCAGCGTCTTTATTTGGGATCTGTTTTGTCCCCAAGACCATTGCTTGCCTCAATTTGGGAAAAGCGATCACCTTTCAGAGTTATGGCTTTTTGCTGGCATTTACTACAGTCTAGTCTTGCTACAGTAGATAATCTTGTTTACCGTGGCGTACAGTGCTCGGCAGAGATGCGATTATGTAGTTTCTATCATGGGGAGTTGGATAGTACATCGCATGTCTTCTTTACGTGTAGTTTATCATATGCCTTATGGTCGGAAATATATCACTGGATGGGCTACACGTATATTGGGCATGCGGATCCAGTGGAATAATTTGCAGGCCATATGGGCATGGCTGTCCGGAGATGTGGACGTGAGTTACGGAAAAACACTATGGCATTGTATTACATGGAATCTATGGAATGCTAGAAATGATGTTCATTTTCGTGATGGTACTTTTGATGTGGATAGAGTTGCTGAGAAGATCAAGGTTCAATCCTGGAATTGGTTTACAGCTTTTGAAAGACCTCCAATGGGTGTGACGATCGCAGATTGGATACGGCATCCAAGACTTTGTGTATCAAGTTTTTTTCCACCTTGATTACTCTGTGGTAGGGATGATTTAATCTTCGATCTGAAGATACATCATTGCCTTAATTGTGTACAGTTGTTATTGAATTAATAAATACTTATGAAAAAAAAGTACAAGATTAGTTTCAATGCATCTCTTTAGAACTAAAGACAGATGGTTCAAACATGAATCAAAGTCATTGCCATGGCACTGTAAAGTCATCCATGAAAACCTCAATAAAATGCTCAACATACTCAGAAAATACTTATCATGCATCGTTGGAAGGTAGCTGGAGCATTGCATAAACCAAAAGGCATTTTTTTATATGCAAAGGTGCCAAAGGGACAAGTGAAGGTGGTCTTCTCTTGATCCTTTGGATGAATGGCCACCTGAAAGTAGCCTGAATAACCATCAAGAAAAGGTAGAGGGAAATGATCTTTTCTGGTCTCTAAATTAAGCTTTCTGTAATCTATACACACTCTCCAGCATGTCTGCTGTCTTATGGAAACAGGCTCTCCTTCTTTGTTCTCCACCACCGTGATTCCTCCCTTCTTTGGCACTACTTGTGTGGGGCTGACCTATTGACTTTCAGAAATTGGGTAGATCACTCCAACTTGATAGAGTTTCAGCACCTCCTTTTTCAAAACTTCCATCATGGGGGGATTGAATCTTCTTTGAGGTTGCTTGACAACTGTTGCCCCCTCTTCCAAGAAACTTTTGTGCTGACAAATTGCAGGACTGATGCCTTTGATATTAGTTATGGTCCAGCCAATAACTATTTGATTTTCCTTCAAAACAGAAAGTAACCTCTCCTTCTGCAACTCAGTTAGCTTGTTAGATATGTTCACTCGTAGTGTCTCATTTTCTCCCAAAAATTCATAACTAGGGTGATCAGGTAGAGGCTTTAATTCTACCTTCGGAGCCTTGAGCACTAAAGGGATGAGCTTATCTGCTGGTAACTCCAAAGGAAAATTTCTCCTTCCAAAAACTGCATCAGGAAGTTTCTCCAGATGAGCCACTTGTTCCTGCAAATTAGCTGATAGAATTCTTGAAAAATCTTGGCAAAAATGGATTCTGTTAACACAGTGTTTAAGGGGTCTACAGATTGAAGTTTCAAAGTTTCTTCAACACAGAATTAAGCCAAATCAACAGTGAAGACTTCATAATCTTCTAGTGGATATCTCATCGCCTCATTGATGTTGAATTCCACCTTCTCTCCATCAAATTCCATGGTTAAAGAGCCCGTGGAAACATCTATTCTGGTGCTTGCTATCTTGAGAAAGGGCCTGCCTAGAAGCACTAGTGTTGAGGTTTTATCCACCTCCATATCCAGAACATTAAAGTCAGAAGGAAAAATTAAGGAATCAACCATCACAAGCACATCTTCAACTAAACCTGTAGGAAATGAAGTAGACCTGCCTGCTAGCTGAATGACAACTTTGGTTTCTTGCAATGTCCCAAACCCCTATGAATCATAAAGTGTAGCACGCATAACATTAATTGAAGCTCCTAAGTCTAGCATGGCCCTGGCTATTTTTACCTCTCCTATGGTGCAAGTTATTGTGAACATATTAGCATCAACACATTTCTTTGGTAGTTGCTGTTGAAAACAGCAAAAACTTGTTCACTCACCCCTACCTTCTTTTCCCCCTTCAATTTCTATTTTCTCTTGATGGTGCAGAGTTCCTTCAAAAACTTAGCATAGTGAGGTACAATTTTAATTAAGTTAAGTATAGGAATGTTTACCTCATACTTGTTGAAAGTTTCTAGCATTTCATTGTCCTTTTCTCTTTTGCTCAGATCTTTCATTGCTTCAGGAAAAGGGGGTGGTCCTCTTTGTATGTTGAAAGGCTCCTTGTCCTTCCAACTGACCCTTTTCTCAGTTTTCTTCTCAAAAAAGTCTCCTTCTACATCAGCAACATCAGTTGCCTTCTCTTTCCCTTTACTATTAAAAACAACCTTCTCCTGTTCTTCTGGTTCAGTGGATCTTCTGGTAGGTTCAGGGATGACGGTTCCACTTCTAAGGGTTATGGCCTTAGCATGAGCCTTGGGGTTAATCTCAGGTTGAGAGGGCAACTTCTTTGATTCACGAGCCTGCATCTTATTCATGGAATCTGAAAGCTGGCTCACTTACTTCTCCACGTTAGCAATGCTTGATCTTGCATCCATTTGAGCTTGCAAGTTACCTTTTCACATGTTGATGAGCTCCTGCATCATCTCTTCCATTGAACTTTGCCTTGGTGGCACCATGACATGCTGTGGGTTTTGGATATTACTGGTGTTCCCATAGCTCAGGTTAGGGTGAGGCTTGTAATATCCATAAGAGTTTCCATACCCTTGCCTTTGGTTTCTCTCCTGAAATCCCATGGAACAAATCTCAGGTCCTGAGTCCTCTTGTAGAGTGGGGCATTGATCAGTATGATGGTCTGTTAGCAGGCAAATCTAGCAGACTACAGCAGCAGATTTCTCATCCCTCTGAATTAGTCTACTCACTGCTGCTTCGACAGCTTCAATCTTCCTCAAAACCAAGTTGTCTTCAGATTCTGCTGCATTGACCTTCTTTGCTATCACCCTTTTGTTTTCATGTCTGGAGCTCTCAACTATCTCCTCCAAAATGTTGTCAGCTTCGTCAGCAGTTTTGTTACGCAGGCTCCTTGCAGATGCAGCATTCACCAATCGCCTATCTATGACAGAAAGACCATTATAAAAGTAAAGAATTAGATCTGGCACACTGAATCCATGATAAGGGAAACTAGCTACTAAGCGGTTAAATCTATCTCTAAATTCATAAAGGGATTCCTCATAAGTTTGCTCAGCATTGCTGATTTCCCTTTTCATCTTGTTCTGCTCAGTGGCAGGAAAATACTTCTCTAGAAACAACTTTTTCAGTTGCATCCATGTGGTGATGGTGTTTGAATGGAGGTAGTAGAACCATTCCTTTGCATTCCCCTTTAAGGAAAATGGGAAAGCTCTCAGTTTGATGACATCCTCAGTCACTCCTCTAGGTTGCATACTTTTGCATATAGCATGGAACTCAAAAAGATGCCTAATAGGGTCCTTTCCAGATAGGCCATTGACGGAAGGTAGCTGATGTACAGCCCAGACTTTAGCTCAAAAGTTGTTCCTGCAGGGGGGTCTGGATATTGTACTGCAGTCTCCTGCTGAGTGTAGTCAGGAGCAGTCAATTGCTTCAGTGTCTGCTGGTCAGGACGTGCCATTTCTGGGTCAAGAGTAACCAACTCTTCTTCAGGATCAGAATTGGAACTTGATGCACTTTCTGCTGAAACTGGTTGTTTCTGTGCAGATATCTGTTTCCTTCTCCTATGAAACAATTTCTCTGGCTCATTATCAAAAGAAAAATTATTAGTGGTTGCGCATAAGACAGACAGCCACAAGAAGAAAAGTTTCAGAAAACATCATTCTTCTAATAGCTCCTAGAAAATGCTTCATGATCAGCTGCTAAAGTTGTTCTATTCCCCATTTTTGCAAATGAACTTGTTGTTTCTTCATGCCTGTGCCCGTAGCCACTTTGGTCCAAATCATCAGTCTTTGAATGATAATTGTCCTGAGTTTTTATTTTGATAATAGAGACATCATACAATCAGCAGGATTCGCATAGAAGTTCTAAACTTTGGAACAAGAGCATCTGTGCCAATACGTTTTGAGGTTCCTTTTTCCTTGCTGCATTTGATCTTCCCCTTTGAGCTTCAGAGTCACTTTTGGTAGTTGCCTTGCATAGTAGGTAATGTGCCCTTTTAAGCTATGATCACAAATGCATAATGTGCCCTTTTAAGCTATGATCACAAGGCTGCATGGATTCATACTAAACACTGCATAATGATGGAATAAAGGCAACACCTCATGCCTTGTTAGCATGATCACAAATGCATTTATCAATATGTTATGCCACACTTGGTAGGCGGACGAATGTACCCCTGCACTGTACTGGAAGTTTTCACGGAAGCTACTGAAGTGGCATAAAAGGCAGAAATCAACACAAAGAAAGTAGCGAAGCACGAGAGAGAGATTGTTCTAGAATAGAGGGTTTTGAGTCACCATCTTGCACCTCTGATCTGATTCTCTTCTTGCGTTTTGATGAACTCGATATTGTGTATTTGTAGACCGGCTTGTGCCTTAAGCATGAGCTATACCTTTTAATCCAGGGGAGTGATGTAACCCTTAAAGAACTCGGGGAGATTATGGAATGTTTACCATGTTTAGTTGTCTTTATAGTGTTTGATATTGTTATTCTTCATCCTCATCTATTTATGTCTGATCAACGTGAGTAGATGCACTAAGCGTAATGTGAGGTCGCGAGACACAAGTTATACTAGGTATAGTAAGGTCCACATCGGTTGCTATAACATGAGAATGCCTATAGGATCGGTGTTGCCATCTGAGGATCACTTGAGAGCAATGTCTCTGGTTTATTTGTATGTGATATCAAGAGATGCTCATCTGTAAACCAGTGAAAGATGCTTATAGCTCGAGAGAGATAAGGGTCTAAGATAGGTGAATCCGGTAGGCACAATACGATAATTAACTCATGACTAATCAGGTTATAAAGTTACTCGATGTATTTAAGTGGTGAAGTTGCAATCCCCCTGGATATCTCAACCTCTGTATTAGATCCGTCTTCATTCCACTGCATTTTACTCATCTTTGTTCATTGTCTGATTTGTAGTTAATGACTAGAGTAGTATCAATATCAACCTAATTTTATTCTATTCAAATTGCAAAAAACTTGTGAATGTTAGTGATTGTTTATCCCAATCCCTAAGGTTCGACATCCTATTCATCACTTTACTGCTTATGCGACGTGTACACTTGCACCAAAAAGTGCATCCTGTATGTGCGCATCAGTGAGATTGAAGCATGGTTATCAATATTAGCAGTTGTTGCTACACCCAGTGGGGTTAACTCACCCACATTGCTTGCAGACTCAACTGCATCACCCCAAGGCATTAACATGACTACTTGGAACACAATATTCTTTCTTTCAATGGTGTGGTCCATATGGAGAGAAAGAAACAGAGCACATTTCATCTCATCTGTACACAATATCCAACTTATGTTGCATAACATACAAAGATCAATATGGCTATGGCTGAGAGCAAAGAGAACAACGAAGCTTTTTCCATAGAGCTTCTTAGATTGGCTACTACAACCACAAGCATGTCTAACTTTTACAGCATAGAAATGGAAGTTTGCAACAATCACACAAGCACTAAGCTAAAAGGTGACCAGGTTGAGCTGTGTACCAATCTTTGGCTTGATATGTTGATAGTAATGACCCCTATAGTCCATCAGAAATGTGCAGAATCAGCTGTCATGATTTCTAAAAAATATCTGATGGCAACCTATTTTAGCAGGAGGGTTAGCTGATCAATGTTGCAAAGATCCTTTTAGCTCAAATGGAAAAGTGACTCATGTATGTTTATGCAAAACTCAAGAAACTAGTCATAGAATGAATAAAGGAGGAGCAAGCAAACCTTCCCAGGGAGGTTTTTGATTAGATGGTTATTCCTGTTTTGATAGGATGGCCTTTGTTTTGGCTTCAGTTATGATTGTTTCTTTTCCTTGTTTATTCTTTTTTCTTTGTTTTCTTACTTTTGTACATAGACCTTACTTATTATAGTGAAATCTGGCATAACAAGAAAAAAGGATCACGGGTACAACACAAGGAGAGAGTGGAGTCACGGATCCTACCTTTAGCAAGGAATCCCACTTTTGGAGTTCTTAAGTCTTTTTTAGGATTACCCTTGTACACCAGTTGTTTTGGAATGTACGATCCTGTAACGAAATCAATTTGATGTTCTATCCTACGCAAAGGAGGCAATGCATCCAACAATTTATTTGAGGAAAACATCATTAAAATCCTACAAAACAAGCTCCACCACACTGGGCAAATCATCATGAGAAATAGAGTTAGCTAAGCATTGTTTGCAGAACAGCACAAGGATCGAGGTAGTTCAGCTATTTAGAGTCCTTCCCAGGTCTACCCATGTGGCATAAAAGCTTCCTTGTTTCTTGCTAGCTTTTGATTTTTTCATCGTGCCCCTTGGTCACTTTTGCTTCTCTTCCCGACCCCACACTCTCTTTGGACTCTTTTAGCTCACTAATTTGTCTTTTCTCTCTTTCTGTCTCTTTTTGCATTCTTTGTTGAGATTCAAAGATGGCATGCGGGGGTAAGGGTAGAAGAGTACACCCACGCCATTGTACAAAAGTGAATATTCATTGGTATAGCCATCTTTGTTGGCTCGCCAATCAAATTCCCATGGTCGCCCCAATAAGACATGGCAAGCTTGCATAGGAACAACATCCCATAGCACCACCTCCCGGATTGGCCCTATCTCCAATGGAACTTTCTCTTGGCAATTTCTCTCTTATCATCAAGTCATTGCATTCTATATGGTTAAGGGCGTTTGAAACTTCTGAGCACCAATTTGTGAACAAATTCCCTATTCACACAATAGGTGCAACATCCTCCATTCAAAATCACCAAGTACATCGTTTCCTTCAACTTGCAACGCATATGGAAAATATTGTTCCACTGGTTTAGGCGTTTGTCTTGGGTTGGTTGTATGTTCAATACACGAACCAAGACTAGCGACCTCCCAAACACTACTTCTCAACTAGAATACCCTAACTCGGTGTTCACATGGTGGTCTCTTTCACACTGCCCCTTGGATGAAGTTAGGGCAAACGAATTTGGCCATTCTTACTCATTTTCATCCTTACTATACACAACTCCCCCTTCGATTATCTTCATGACTAGGTTATTCGGACATTAGGTTGCGATGTGCCCCCATCCTTTGTACTTGAAGCAACGAATCTGAGCTACAACTCCCAGAAGTAGGTAGGCTCAAAGTCTTTCAAGTTGCTTGGCCCTCAGCTGATTTCTGAAAAAACTTTCTAGGTGAATTAGGGTTTGAATCATCCAATTTCTTTTGAGCGTTGCTCCATCTACTAGCTCATCCTCCCTCTGTAGATGAATTAGACGATAATTTGGCTTTACTTGCAGCTGATTCTTTGAACTGTCATTCAACTATTTTGGCATAGGCAACCGATCTTTCAATTCCTTGACAATGCAGCGCATATCTCTCAACGTTGAGGCCATAGATAAATATAGCCTCATTTGCTTGCTCATCTTCCTCCAACTTAGCTCTCAACTTCAAAGGCAACATTTTGTGATAAAAATTTGCCACGGATCGGCTCCACTGTCAAAGGTTGCAATTCCTCCCTTAGTTGACATTTGCACGAATACGGTACATATGTCTTCTTCAAGGCTTGCATAAGCTCTTGCCGATTCTCGATTTGAAGGTCATCATCCCTTTGCTTCCTACACTTTACATCTTTCTATCATGTAGAATGATGTGAATGTACGAGCTCACAAGTACGTTGATGATCCCTTGAAGACTATGGGGGGTCCAATGACTCGCGAAAGGACCAAGAGGATGAAGGAAGTACTAATGGTGTTGTTGAAAGGTGTGAGAAAGCAAGAGGAAGCTAAATTAGAAGCTTGCACATCCTGGTTGCATTGAGTTAAAGTCATATCCTGATTGCATTGAGTTGTCTTTTTTGGGATCATCTATAGTGCCTTGCTGACCATGTTTCTTGTTTAAATTTCATCCACTAGTAGCTCTGTGCATCTTAGTTCTCATTGTACTTAAATTGAAATTTGAAAGAACAAAGATAGTGGTAATGGCGAGTGAACCCATTCCCACACTATATTCTAGACCTTTTTTTGAGAGAAATCGGGAAGAGTAAATTTTGGGGTTACATTTGGGGGAGTGAGCTCCTACTAAATCTATTTTCCAATCTCTTTGATTATTTATGGTGCAGACCATGTCAATGGCCAAGGACGATGCAAATAACGCAAGGGATGATGGAAACTAGATTTCCACTGGATTGGAAGACCATCTAACCATCATAGGTGCGAGTAATGACCGATTGAAGGATCACATGGAGACCTTGATTCACAGCATTGAGGAACTACAAGCCGAAATTCCTACTCAAGGAACGTAGCTCTGATACAGATTGAGGGAGGTGCTAACTCTCCATCCAAGACCACAAGTATGACCCCCTGGAAACAGAGCCGTGAATGTTTGTGTGGATGCTGATGAGGATGAGCGTGCTGATATTAGAGGTCCATCAGAGGATAGTAATTCGTTGCACAACATCAAGCAGACCATTCTGGAGTTCCAAGGCAAGCATGATCCTAAAGCTTTCTTGCAGTGGCAATAACAAATGGAGCACATATGTGAGCTCCATAACTTCTCAGAAAGTATTAAGGTAAAGTTGGCCAACTTATCAAAAAAATGGTAAAGTTGGCCATTTTTAAGTTTAAAGGTTACGCATCTACTTGGTGGATAAATTTGAGGTTGAATAGGGATCGAGATTGAAAGGAACCCATTGAGACTTGGGCCACCCTTACGATTCATTTGAAGAAATATTATGTCCCTACTTCTTACGTTTGATAGTTGTGAGGACAGCTACAAGATCTACTCCAAGGTACTCATCTAGTTATTGAATATTATCATGAGATGTTATCCTTTAAATTGAAGGCAGGCATAGAAAGGGATGCGGAATTAACTGAGGCTATATTCATCTATGGACCCAATCAAAATATTCAACACCTAGTGGAGAGGTATGTACCTCACTGTCACGGTATTGAGGAATTAGTATAATATGCAGAGACGATTGGGCGATAGTTCTGGGAATCAGCTGCTAGTCACATGAAAACTGTTGGTTCTACGAAGGGAGGAACGAACCAATGGCTTAGAAAGTAACCTTCAGAATCTAATTAGAAGGTAAAATTTTAGAATTCGAGCCCTAACCTACCCTGAAAGAATTTTTAAGAATTTTGTAGAGGAGTCGCATTTAGCCAAAAGGCCCAATCCACCAACATATGGTCGCCTCATGTCCAAACAACTGTGTTATGAAGCTGACCGATGGGGGTGATGAAGTGAGGATGATTTTGAGGAGACCAATCCAAGTGCTTTTAACTTAGCTGTGACCGACGTATAGTTAGCTAAAAATCAATGTATGGCGATGGATATGGCATATTCGAGTGAGGAAGATATTGCTGCAAGGTATTTGTTTTTAGTTCACGGCATGAACGTTCAGTAGGGGCAAGATAAAAGGTTAGAGCAGTGTTCAAACATCTTCCACATGCACTACAAAGTGAAAGGAAAGAAAAGCTTAGCCTTCAAGTTGGATTTGAAGCAAGAGAAGCAACCTCAGCCATATAAATTGCACTTACTTGATGATCGAGGCGAGATTGTAGTAAGGTTTCAAGCAAGGGTTCCATTAAGGATAGGAGGCATGTTGTGTGAGGTAGCTCAACCGATGTACACACTAGAGGCAGTAGAAAATGATAACAGGATCGGGAATAAATTTTCTCTCATGAAGGAAATGATCTTGGCTTGGAGAGCTAGCCAGGAAACCTCACTAAAAATAGCTCTTCAGAAGAGGCACATCATTCCACCATAGCAGGAAGCACTGTGCCCTCTATGCCTGGCAGGTCAAAAAACATTTGAACATTTATTTAGCACTTGCTCACTCTCTTCTCATGTGTGGCAAGGTATTCAAAGAGTGGCTATTACTCCAGCAACAGCAACATTCTAGTCCTGCAGCAACTCAACAGTACTTGCCAACCCTACTAGGGTTTGTAGCAATGAAACTTGCTGGACTCAACACTATTTCTTGGAAATCAGTGTGGATAGCTATGATATGGTAGATCTGGAAAGCAAGAAACGGAACTCATTTTCAAGGAAAGGAGGTAAATGCATAGAACATAATCCAGTTGATACAAAGAACATTGTGGATGCAGTTGAGAACTATAAAAACTATGGCAAAGTTTGCCTACTCACTATCAGATTGGATGCCAAATCCCTCAACAATTCTCGAGTTGTGAGGAAGGCTCGTGATCAAGTCGTCGTGGCCATAGATCAAAGAACCGAGCTGAAGAGGTAAAACCTGAAGAGAATATTGGCGGTTGCAGAATACTTTCTGATGGCCATTAGATGCAATAATGTGTATTGCGGCGGAACAATTTCTTGCATCATGAAGATGAAAGAACCGAGCTGCACTGATAATAGACTCTGAACAATGAAGGGTCTATGCTACTATTCATATGGCATGTTTCTGCAACATGATTTCAGATGCTACTCCACATCACTCTGGTGCTTGTATAAATCCCGGATGTGTGTACCAACTACCAGTAACAACTGGGTTTGATAAATTGATAGTCAGAACATCAGGACCAAATCACACAGAGATGAAGAGCTAATAACATCACATGACTGCTTGAATGCTATCTTTCATCGTGGACGGCTTTCATTTCTCATATATGGGGATTAAAGAACAAACTCATAACTAATCAGGCGAGCAGGATGAACTGCGTGCCAATCCTAGTGATTGATATGTTGGCAGTTATGGCTTACGTATCTCGTCAAATTCAGGCTGAGCTTATCAAAGCTCAGTTATAAATCCTGTTCTACAAAAATGAATCTGAGGCAAACCTGAGAAGCTACAAGCTTGGATCGATGTTGCTTTGACCCCATTTCTAGAGTATGTGGTAATCATGCAGGTGATGATCGTAGCTTCTACTGTACATGAGACTGAGCTCCACGGACGTGCTCATTTTCTTCTGCATTACCCTTTGTATTTCTTACTTTTTCTTCAGTTTTGTACATAAACTCTTATTCTTTACATAGTGAATTTTGGCTTAACAAAAAAAGGATAGGAGGTGTGATCCAAAGAAGTCTTGTGTGATATTGTGGATAAGCATACCTGTCATTTTCTGTTGCGACACCCGTTGGAGTTTGACAGAAGAGCCAACAAAGACAGCTATACCAAAAGAGAGTGATGGGTTGAAGAGAGAAATAAGAGTGAGTGAGGGCATGAGAGAAAAACCGAATGCTGGTGAGAAAAAAAAAAGCAGCTTTTAAGCGACAGTGGGATACCTGGGATGGGCACTAAACCATACAATAGGTGCACTCCTTCGTGCACTCCTTCAGAAAAATAAAAAGAATTGGGAAGCTTGTGTGCCTATTGCTAAATTTGCAAATAATCAGACAACTACTTATTATTCTTCTTTTGAGGTTGCGTACGGTTTTAACCCCCTAACATCTTTGGATTAGTCTTTTTTGCCTAGTACTAAATTTCTTGATCTAGATGGCAAACAGAAGGCCAAGTTGTGCAGGATCTTCATAGAGAGGTTCACAAGAAAATTCTCAAGAAAAATGAGCATAATGCACGAGTGGTCAACAAGCATTACAAGGCGGTGGTGTTCAAACCAGGAGATTAGGTGTGGTAAACTTTCGTAAAAAAAAAATTCCCAACCATACCAGAACCAAGCTGGACCCGAGAGGCGACGTCCCATTCCAAGTTCTGAGGCGTGTGAATGATAATGCCTATGAGATTGACCTTCCATGTGAGTACAGTGTTAGTACTACTTTCAATGTGGCTGATTTGAGTCCTTTCAATATCGCATATGGACGTGAGCTCGATGTTTTGGATTCGAGGATGAATCCTTTCCATGAGGGAGGGGATGATGTAAATGTACTATATCAGGTCTGGTGAAGACCATAGCTGATATGAACCTAGCCAATTTGTGACTAAACCCAATACCAAATTGGAGGTTCAAAAGGATCGAAATTTGAAAAACGTTGTTGAGCACTTGACCCGTCACCTATAAAGAGGTGGGAACC
>JAOWBN010227003.1:0-24708 GCA_028565015.1 Pinguicula moranensis
CCCCACCCCCCACCCACCCCAAAAAAACACTAACATTAACAAGTTTCATACAATTTGAACCAAAGATAAAGAGATTTTTTTGATATACTATGAATAAACAGAGACATTTAAAATGTAGTGGATGGAAACATCCACAGATCGCACTTTCACCACTTGACGCCCTTGGTGGATTCTTAGTTAGCCTATCATGCTTCGTTCCTAATGTTGTGCCTACCCGATTTTCCTATTCTATGCATAAAAGTCACTCGAGACTAAATGCCCTTATTTGGTTCACAACTGAGCACCTCTCGATTTGGAGTAAATTTCATGAGATAAAAGGAAGAAAATTTCATCCTTACATTGATGGAATAAAAATGAGAAAACGTAGATATTATTGAGCCCATGGCTATAAAATGAAGTAATCCAGTTAGTAATGTCGGCTGACGAAAAAAATCATTTCATATAACTACTGACATTTCCTCAATGCAGATTCCTCAGGAATATATTTGCATGGGAAGATTCTAGACAGGCCTTAAACGCCCAATTGAGAGTACAGATGAACAACAACTGGCCATGAGTAATGAGTGTTGGTAACTTCCCTCCCCCCATTTCTTAAACTGGAAAAGAAACATTACTTTTCCATTTTTATGGATTTTTAAGACTCTGATATGGAGAGCATTAAACTTCAGCCGTGGACATATTGCATTGTAAGAACTTTCCATACACAATATTATTGTTAAATCCAGATAAACATACGTTCTCCCAAGTTCATCAAGGGTTGCATTGCATCCTTAAATAAAGAGTCTTAGCTCATGCTTAAGCCTAGAGCCATTCTACAAATTATAAATATTGAGTTAATCCCAATAGGCAAAGAAATCAAAATCAATCTCCATTGAGCACGAGCTCATGAACAAGTGATCCCTAAACCCTTGCTTTCCGTAAGCTCCTTTTTTGGCTCTCGCATCTAATATATTTTGTGCCGTATAAACCACATCTAGAAGTTTCTCTCGGAAGCTTGGAGTCCAGTCGAAGGATAGATTTGTCCGCATAATAGGTATGGTGTACGATAAATGTGTATTTGTACCACCATGCAGGATCATTCGGAATAGAAGCTGGTATCATGCCCTGGATTTCTGGGGCATAACCTCTGCATGTGGGATCGTTTTCCTTTCTTTTGTTCCTAGTGAGCATAAAATGAGTTGTTACTGCAAAAGAAAAAAAATATTAAAAGTGTATGCCCTCATCAATATTGAGACAAATTAGACTCAAATAGTCTGCATAATTAGGTATAAAATTGGCTCATCACCTATCCATAAATTGTCCCGACTTTTTAGGCTCATAAGGGCTATTTCAAGTTGAAGAGTCGCGCAGTATTCCTAGTCAATCAAAGATTTCATCTGGGATCACTCCGCTTATACATGGTCCCCATAATTCACCAAATATCAACTCTCATCAACAATCAAGAGCCAAATACAACTCTCGATGGAAGCGTCTTCTCTCCGAGAAATTGGGCAAAACGCATAAACAGTAAACCCTTCCCCCGCCACCACGCAGAACCACCTCTCGCAAACACCACCATCCTCAAATCCCACTACTCGGGGACGATACACGATCCCAGGAAGGCATCCGCTTAGGCACATATTTCCCCCACCGTCTCAAATCCTTAAACCATCCACTCCTCCCGTATGACTCACCCACCCACTCCATGACTTGGTTCACGCCAGCGCACCAGCTCAAAAAGATGAGAAAAGCAGTGATAAAGGCAGGAAAGGCTCCCTTGTACCATCCATCCAAGAATAGCTACAAGGACACTCTCCTATGGCAAAATCCCCGCTCGGTCTTCAAAAGAATTGGGAGGAAAATACCTCCACTGCCACCCCAGGAAGAGGTTAACAACACAGCATCAGTATTCTTCACAAATTTCCCTCAACATGGTGACCCCGAAGACCTAAAGAGAATACTGAGTAGGCATGTCCGACTAACAGAGTTCAAAGTTGCAAGAAAACTATCCTGTGAAGGACTTCCGTTTGGATTTGCCACATTCAAGGTACCCGATGTGGACTCTCTACTTTTCAAGCTAAATCATATTTGGTTAGGATTCATTCAAACTGAGAGCTAATGTAGCAAAATTCTCAAGCCCACAAGCCAAGGCTCAACCCCCCAAAAGTAAGCCACCTGTGAAACCCCGACCGGTTAAACAACCAACCTTACTCCCACTCCAACAGGAAACCTTCAAGGGTAAAGCAGACGTTGGTGCCTCAACGAGCAAGCCAGTTAATGTCTGGCAAGTGATCAAACAACCCCCTCAACATCTAACTATCCCGGTCAAGGATATAACTAGCAGCTGGCTAGTTTCATGAGATTTTTTTGTCAGCAGCAAATCCAACCATCTTCCCGACGTACCTCGATGAAGACTAAACCCAGCAATACCTTTTTGTATAATGAATTATCGGTAGAAGAAAACTACCCAACCTGAACAAAATCCTAATCAACTCTTTTCTTCCATGTTCTCTCCAAACAAAGGTTTGTACGCGTTTTTCATTCTTCATCGACGTCAATTGAGTTGTTAATGTATTAATTAAATTTAATTAGTTAAATGAAGATTATTTTGGTAATCTATGTTAATTTTGGTAATATGTAATTTAAATGGAATTTTATATAATTATCCTTAAAGTACTTGCACAAAACACCTCTCCTTCTAAAGATAAGAATAAGTAGTAAAAGAAGTAGAAGAAGGCCTGCGCAAAATAGGGCCTTAGTATAACTCATAGATTCCTTCCCAATGACTAAGTTTAGATTGTATCTCAGAGGGGGCCATAGATATTGAGCATTACACTTTACCTCTTGTCATTGTTCCAGTAGCCAGTCACGCCCAAGAATCCCTCACCAGAGAGAATAAACATCCTGTTGAATTTATTCTTATTCCAAATACAAAGAAGGAAACCAGATTAACCTATAGATCCACCCAAAATCTAGTCAAATTTTAATTCGTACCACAGGTATTTACAGAGTTGTTTGTCAATTGTCGTTATCTTCGTCTCTTGTAGGCTGATGAAATCAATTGTCTGCTTGATTATTAATTCCTTAACCCTCTTCCCCTCACATTATAGGTGATCAGTTACATAAGAGGGGCCTTATTTGTTCTCGCAACTGGTTACCTGAGCTGCTTAGAGTTAAGATTCATAAGTATACAATGGCACACATCAGGGTTAGGGTCATAGGATATGTCAAGGTCTGCACCAATGCAAATAGCTAGATCAGCTTCAGCTCTTATGTGATCTGAAGAGATGGTAGTATCCTTGCTAGGTTTCTCACCACAGAGGCGTACGGAGTTTTGGATAATCGGATTGTCAATCCATTCATCTATTGTGGCAATCTCCTTCTCACGTCCCAAGTCCACTTCCTTACAAGTTTGGCTCCAATTTTTGGGACCTCCTCCCCTGACTTTGGTCTTCTTACGTGAAGGGGTCAAGATTACCTATATCCCAACGAGAGGGAAGTTTCTCTCAGGCTTGGACACCTTTCAACTACTTGCTGCTTAGGATTGAGGATCTGAACCTCAACCTAGGTTTCATTCTGGTTATCCACCTCTGCTAATGTAGGATGGGGGTCAGCATGATCACTTAGTTTTAACACTACAGGGGCAGAGGTGGGATCATCATTCTCCTCCAAGTTAGCCACAGTATCTGGGACCACGAGTTCAACCTAGGTGGTGTCATCTGTTTGAGGGGTGGGGTTCTGTACTTCAATGTGGTCACCTAAGATCACTGGTGAAGCAACCAAAGTCGCTTGTGGTGGCTATTGAGAGATGGATTTGGGCCACCATTGGAGCTTACCTAGGACCCATGGACATGTGGAGACCTCACCAGTTGCATAACCCTGGCATTTGTGTACAATGTCATTGTTGAGAGACCTAGCCATTTTATTTTGAGTAGCTTGTATACCAGCCTAAGTTACCTAGAGATGTTAGTCCCATCTTTAGACTCTTGCTCAATCCATTAAGAGCTGAAGCTCGTGCTATCAAACATATCGTTATCCAAGTCATCCCATATTACACAATTGAACTTTGTTGAAATCTCCTGTACATGAAGCAGGCATGGCTTACCATATACGGTGGTATTGATACGAGTGGGGACCAGGTTACCCCAGGGAATTTCAATAAGGAGTTGGGAAACGTTCAAGTATCTTCTTTTAATAGTAGTGTCATCAATATGTATAAATCTTCCCATAGTGCTAGCAATCTTCCCCATGGAATCACTATACCATACATGCAGTGAGATGCCATATATCTTTACCCACCCCAGACGTTTTGGAATCAGGGTCACCTGAGTACTGCTCATTGGCACAACAGGGCCATTAAGCCAGTTTATAAGCATTCTTTATCATTAGAAAGAAGGGTATTGAGGTCAACCTCTACCTCTTCCCACCAAAAAATTCTTGCGTCATCTTGGGGGGATAAATTTTTATTTAGGTACACCGCCCTTCGTAGAGCCAACTGGAATTCCCTAAAGCCATCCACAGATTTCAGAGAGCCAACATAAAACAGACACGGTCAGTGGTCTCTCTTAGACACTAGGCTGATGATAGGAATAGGTTACTCAGGTTCCACCTTGGACCTAGAGTAAGGGTGGTGTAAGCTAGTTGAAGGCCCCGCATCTTGCCTGATAGGCGCACTCGAATTACTAGGGATCCTCTGCAGCTTATAAGATAAGACAATAGGAGGCATAGAAGAGTTAGTTGATGCTTTATCTTAGGAGGAATCCTAGCCTGGTTGATACTAATTTTAAAGAAGCCAATACTAGCTTGCTATAGCTGGAGCTGAAGTGCTTCCATATTACGGATGTTGCCAAATTCAGCAAAAGCTAGACCATTCCTGCCTAACTTCCATGCGATTCTCAATCTCCTAAGGGATCCCTGGATTCCCTGTTTGTCTTGTTATCTCGCTAATCTTGTGGAAGAACAGTCATGGGCAAAGTTAGTGATGAAGAAGGTAGCAAGACTGGTACGGCCTTGGGTAGGAGCAGCTTCAGGCCCAAGACGCGCATGTACAGGGAGTACATCCTTCACACCAAGGGACTCAGCATACGACCTTCCTTGTTGAGCATTTGTCATGGTATGAGGATATGTTGTTACTAATGCTTTACCACCTCGCAATGCATCATGGTACACTTTCTTCAATTGATGATGTAGGATTTGCTAAATCTGGGTTGCCATCATGGGCAAATAGAGTGAGGGAGGATGTAGGGAAGAGGGTTGAAGGAGGAGGAAGGAATAAGGGTGAGAGTCCAGGCGCGGGAGGCAACCAGGATGAGGAGCGGGAAAGAGTTGGGGAGCTCACGATCAGCTGTGGTTTGGCCGGAGACATGTCGCGAGAGAGATACTATTCATGGCAATTGCCACGTACGGAGAGGATATTTTGATTGAAGAAATTAAGTTGGTTAGATCCACCATTTCATATACTAGTTTGATGCATTGAATTTACCTTTAATTTATAGAGCTTATTGGCATGCCGTACATGGAGGAATAGATGAGCTAGATCTCTCAGGCCAATCACTAATAAGTGGCCTTACGACGGTCCATTGTTACATTTTGACAGCATTGAGTTCTTTCATCCACGTTGAGGTTGTGTCTATTTGGGAACATACACGATATTCCAGAGGCGATGGATGACTCAGCTGAAACCCTCGCCCATGCATTACAGTATGCATGATCAGGATCAGATTGGATATGTCTTGGAGTATATCATGATATTTGGGCAAATATTTTGAATCACGTGATCCCCATGCCTGTGCTTACTAATATTGTAGTCCATTGGTCTCCCAAATACAATGTGTGGTTCCAGGAGTATTTTTTACCATTTGTGACTCGTATGCACACGGCTCTAGCGAGGGGCATTTGGGTTGGAGAGTGGACAAACCTCGCTTTGATTATAAGTCTCTCAATTACAGTAGTCTATTGTATATTTTTTTTTCAATTTACATTCAAATTAAAGTTAAACTAATAATTTGTTCATAGGCCAAGATGATAGATCGCAAATTTCTTGAGACTTATCCGGATACGACATGTGCCTATTATGTTGAGATTTGGGATGACATCCATGGATTCGTGCAACGCGAACCGAATGTGGAGCAATTATCATCTCCTACATTCATACAACAACACCCGCTATAGTCTAACTATACGATGTTAGCCACACCACCAGTGCTTGGATCATGTTTTTGTTGGCAAGTCATTTGGTTTTGGAGCAAGTTCTTTGATCATACAATCTGATTTTGGAGCATGTTTAAGTACAGGTTTGGAGGGTCTTTAAGATGCAGCCTATACCTTTTGGAAATCTATCATCGTTTAGTACTTTATTTGCCCCGCTCCCTCAGTGTTGGACTCGCCGAACTCAACCGGGAGGAGGGAGATGATTTTTGATCCTTGTATATGAATTGGCGGACTTAATGGTCTAGTATTTTATAACTATGTTGGACAAAATCAAACATTGCACGTGTTTGAAGTAACATCAAACATCAAAACATCGAAACATCAAACAACTTTCGAATTAACATACAAGTGTTTTAATTATCAAGGTGCTAGCTTAAATCTATCAACGGAGTTTCTCATGGCCAATCCATCTCATTATGTATCCTATACATAGGTAGATGAAGTTCCTTACACTTCATTATTCAGATTGTTTTGATATGGCTTAATCAAAATTGAGGAACAAGCCATTCTACCTTATAACCAATTGGGTTGAACCCCTATGTTCTTCTAATTTTCCAAATAAAAATTTCTTTGATGGGGGTCGTTCATAGGATCCTTACCGCATTTGTGACAAAGTGTAGTTCAGATAATAAAACTTTAGTGGTTCATTAAAAAATAATGGATTAAAAAGAACTTCTTCCTTTTATTGCATGGGAGCATGGTACGCCATAGCATACACATTTTGACAAGAACACGTGCCGTGCTTAAACCAAGAGAAATGATTTTCACCATTCTTGCCATTCACTCGGCCAGTCATAAAATGTGCACTGAACTCCACTACCTCCTAATGATCCTCGTACAAAATGACATGATGCTTCAATTTGGGGATCGGCAAACAAGTGGGCTATTTTGTAAACGGGTGGGTTATGTGTACAAATGACAATACCACATAACGTGAAAAAAATGGATGATGCTAGCTGGACCATTTTGTAAACAGACCGGACCAGCCCGACACGTCCGAAATATGGGCAAAAAATGGGTAAACCCCATTAAAAGGCCGAAGGATTCAATTGATAAAAATTCAAAGTTTTGAAGCATTTCACCTTCAAGTGGGCATGGCCTCATTCAACCTCTTCTCTCAGCAGGCCAGTGTCATCATCATTCAGGAGGTATGGTAATCAACCAGATATTTATCCTTTACTTTTGTACACTTTTTACAGCAAACCAATTTTATATGAAGCCCTCTTCATAATGTTAGACTTCAATAATATCTCCTTGGTAAAAATGATGCTCAATCTTTGCTTTTTTACCTGCCAACAAATAACAAATTCCAAAAAAACTGAGGGAGGGTATCAAGAAAATGCATGATATTCAGCTCAATCTCAAAGATACTATATAGTGGATACCTTCTAGTGGACATAGGAGTACTTTGTACGTTTATGTATTTCCTATTTCTTGTACATACTTTGTTTTTACATAATGATATTTGGCTTATCAAAAAAAAACCACAAACACGTCGAATAAACAAAGTTACCATAAAGAAAAAGGAGAACAAAGTTAAAAAATTTGAACATATTTGAACAAACACACGTTAAGCAGAACAAATTAATAGATTTGGAAAAAAAACTAAACAAAATCCCGTCGAACAAAAAAAATCACAGAGTCAAAATAAAAAACCTAATCAAAATCACATTCAAACACCTAGCCTAGTAATTACCTTTTTGAGTTCATACATGGAATCAGCAACAGACAGGCAGCAACAGAAATCAGCATGAAGAGTAGAATGCGGTGGGCTAGGCCAAAGTTTGTTTGGTTGTAGAGTCCACGCGGATGCGGGTGTTAAGAGTTGAGAATCCATTGAGACGTGAATGTGAAACTTTAAAGTGAAACGTAAGGCTCTAACCTAAACCGTGAGGCTGTAACCTAAACCATAAGGCTCTAAAATGGTCGGGCGAGCTAAGCCTATCGATTTTCATTATTATGTCTGTTGGTGCTATAAATGGACGACCCAAGCACGTTAGCTTTCCCTAGTGGATCGGATTGGACTCATTTGGCTTGATCCATTTGCCTATTTATAGCTATAATGCATGATCACAATCTCATTAAAAAAATTACCCTAACATTATTATTAAAATGTTGTAGTTCAAAAGTCATGCTTGTGCACTTAGTCCTTCTAACCTTGAAGTATTCAACGCAACAGAGTTGGGTCATTTGAATAATCGAAGTAATAAGTAGTCAATGAGGGCGTTTTAGTACTCAATTCAAGCATTCCGCTTGACTGGATGTCACAATACACAGTTAGATCCATTATCATGTGTAAGAGTCCACTTTGCTTGATCAAAAGCATCTAACTACAGGAACAGGATGGCAGCAACAAAAGTACGAGCCTTGATGGGCTAAATGTCACGTTTGTCAAACATTTTTCTACACTACTTAAATCATACATACAGCAACTGCTTCTGGAATTCTACGGGAACTGCACGTTATCAAAAGAGAGAAACGTTGCACATATTTCTCTTATAGACAAAACAGATTCTCTCTTGACTCAAAATGACTACAGGCCAATTATCCTAATTGGGGCTATGCCTAAGATAATTGCTAAGGTTTTAGCTTACAGAATTTCCTATGTGATGGAGGGGATAATTTTTCCAACCCAATTGGCCTTTATGAAAGGGAGAAAGCTCCTTGATGTATTGATTGCTAATGAGGCTGTGGATGAATTAAAGAAGCTGCACACAAAGGCCTTTCTCTTCAATGTTGACTTTGAAAAGGCTTTTGATACTGTAAATTGGCACTATGTACAATATGTAATGCTCCAGATGGACTTTTCACAAAGTTGGATCTAGTGGATTAAAGAACTACTTGAAACAGCTTCCACCTCAATTCTTATAAATGAGAGTCCCACCAAGGAGTTCTATCCTATGAGAGGACTAAGACAGGGCAATCCCTTATCACCATATCTTTATCTTATCAACTCAACGTACCAAGTATATTACCAACTAAGTTGGTGTCTCTCCGTCATGATCGAAAAGGCCACAGAGCTTGGCAAATTTAAGGGAGCGAAAATTGGTGCAGGAAGGATCCAGCTTTCACACTTGCAGTTGGTGGACGACACTCTCTTCTTTAGGCAGGATCCTGGTCTTCATTGCAGTCTCTAAGGCCATTTTATTAAACTTTGAGCTAGCTTCTAGTCTCAGAATTAACTTCAGAAAAAGCAGTTTGATAGGCATCAACGTGACGCAGGAAAAAATTGAAGACATGGCTGCATTTAATGGATACAAGACTAGCTCACTCCCGATGACTTATTTGGGACTTCCCGTGGGAGCTTCTTTTGCTGAAAAAATAGACAACTTGGTCCCCGGTTCTAAAAACGGTTACCACATTCCTCAACCTATGGAACCATCAATTTCTCTCAATGGGAGGAAAATTGATAGTCATCTATTTTGTCCTTTCAACCCTACGTGTACACTACTTTTGCTTCTACAAGCACCATCCTCAATTCTAAAAAAGTTGATACAGTATCATAGATCATTTTCGTGGGGCAGCAACAAGGAGTAGAAAAGGGTGAATTGGGTAGCTTGGAATAAAGTGACTACTCCTTGTGCATAAGGTGGTCTAGGGGTCCAAAATATAAGTGCATTCAATGAGGCTATGTTGGGGTGTTGGGCTACAAAATTTTGGCAAATGAGGAACGTTTTGTTATGGATATATTAAGATCCAAATATGGAAGAAGGGGTATCATTTCTATAGGGACCATAAACAAACTCATTAAACATTAAGCTTAACTGCTAGATCCAAAACAAGATATGCTTCTAGCTGGTGGAAACATCTCCAAGAGACGTTATCATCCAACTGTTTTTCGCAAAACATCAAGATCAAACTAGGTTCTAGAGAAGGACGAAAATTATGTACTGATAAATGGCTCAACATTTTTTCTCTGGCAATAAGCTTTCCTAGACTTTTTAGATTGGCTACTAAAAAACATATGTATGTTTATGATGCAGGGCAATGGAATGAAGAGAACTGGAATTGGACGTGGTACAGGAGAAGGTAACCGATAGAATCAGACATGGAGGAACCAAACAATTTGTTAGCCACCTTAATCAGTACTAAACCAGATAGCCAGACCAAGGATATGTATTTCTTTGAGAGCACAGCAGATGGCAGGTACACGGTTAGTGGTGCATATAAGAAAATTATCACAACTCTCCCACAATTCTATTTTGATCAAGAAAAGCAGTATCTACTAAATATTTTTAATTGTTTCACCCACATGAAAGTCCTAACCTTTTCCTGGAAGCGTACGCAAAATGCAATCCCTACCAAATATAATCTTCAACATAGGAACGTAGTACAACATGGACTGGACATAACCTGCCCCCTATGCTGAACAAACAATGAAATTATACAACATTTACTCTCTAAATGCCTAATTGTTATGCAGGTATTGCAGATAATGATAGCTTGGATGTCTCTGGACAGCACAAAACTTCTTAACAATAATGAAGTAATAGCCCTACATGTCTTCTTGGAGATAAAACCAGACATTGTCAATGAAGAGGCTTGGAAAAAACTTTGGTTAGCATTGATTTGGTGCATTTGTAAATATAAAAATTTGCATTTCTTCCAAAGAATTGAAAAAAAATGAAACAAAACTTTTTTCTATTATACAAAATTCATCCTTGTTGTGGATCAGAGCCAACAGAGACCCGGGATTATTTTTTTATAGCATGAATGATTGTCTGGTGAATCATTTAAGTTGTAAAACTTTTAATACATAACTCTAAAGGGAAAAATGAAATAGATCAGATCATGATGCATGATGCTTATGGTGAATTTCGTGACGGTTCATTGTGGTTAATACTGGATGTCTGTGACGTAAGGAAAACCTGTTGAACTATCCGCTCTTACTGATTTGCTGATAGTTTTCATCTGATTAGCAGGAAGGAGATTGTGGACATCTATGACACAAGATGAACCTGCTACTCTCATATATTATCTGCATTTTATTGTAATTTGATGATGGTTTTCATGTTTCTCTCTGATTGATAGCAGGAAAGAGTCAGTTCATAATACTGACAGTAAACCTGAATAGTAGATCGACATATCAGAATGAAATTTGAGTGAAGGACTGGCCTATGATTCGACACATTCTTCCATGGCATAATAGAGGAGATAAAGCATAATATGATGCTAAAAATATAGAAAGCCTGAGGTACAGTACCCTACCCCACACGACTCTATTCTAAAAGCACTTGTATCTGTCTATTTGGTTAAGGGACATGTTAGGGAGAAAAAACTACTCTACTTTACACCCTGAACCTTGCACATGCTGCCATAAAGGAATATTGTTGGCACAGTAGACAAATAAACACTCTGTCATGTTATGAAGGGAATGAAGGAAACTATTCGGGTGCTATAATGCACATATGCCAAATAGTGGTAAAGCAACAACAGGAACAACGCAACCAAAGAATGAGGAGGTCAGCAATCACAAGACTCGTTTGCTATAAGGTGAATAGGGTGAGTTGTGGCGACTACTCCGGTAAAGACCCTTGGGTCATACTTATTCTGGTATGGCGGCCCGCATAGTTAAAGATCAATGGATCAATACTGACTTAATTGTAAGTCCTTTCTTTTTCATTATATCAGCAATTCTATGATCAGGATACTTTAGGGTGAACAGATAGAGTTGGGATCTTACAACACAATAATGGCTCCTGTAGCCTTGGCACCCTGCATAGCTGTGAGTCAATTGATCAATGTTGTCCACACCCTCTCAGACTTGAGATACTCTACACTGCTTGAAGACATTGTACTGATGTAATGGTGTACTTTACACCTTGTTCTTGATCTTGTTTTTTTTTTATTTTGTTCTCATTATTGCTTTCTTATCTCTTGTAAGAAAGTATATGTACATACTTTTGAGTAATGAAATTTGGCTTAACTAAAAAAAAGCATCTAACTACCTTCCTATCATAGGATTTTTTTAGCCTAATTTAAGCCATTCTATGAACTTTGTCTCAACAGTATGTAAGTACCATACACCAAGCCTTCGAATCTCTTATCTCAAAATCATATTTTTCCATGATCAACTCTGTTATGCTCCTTGCTGATAGTTTTTCAAGAAAATAATCAAACCAAAGAATCATACATACAACTAATTGAATAGTAAAATAAAATTATGAAATTCGTAAAACAAGTACCTGGATCATTAGAGACGGGGACCAACTAATAAGGCACAAAATGTCTTTGAAAGTTTTCGGTGATTGATGAGATTACTTTATACCTAATTAATGCAGACTATTTGAGTCTTATTTGGCTCAATATTGATGAGGGAGCTTTTTATTTCCATTTTCCTTTTTTAGCAGTAACAACTCATTTAATACTCACTGAGAAGAAAGGAATGGAAAACAACCCAAAAAAATAGAGGTTTTTCCCCACAAATTCAGGGCATGACACCAGCTCCTATTCAGAATAATCTTGCATGCTGGTACTTATACACATATAGTGTACACCAAGCCCATTAGGCAGAAAAATCTACCCTTTTATTGGACTCTAAGCTTCCGAGAGAAGCTACTGGACGCGGTATATACGCACAAAAACATCTTAGCCATGAGAGCCATAAAAGGAACGTGCATAATGCAAGGGTTTAGGGATCACTTGTTCGTTCAGACTCTTTGTCCAAGGGCGCAATGTAGCCCTTGATGAACTCAAGATAATGTAGAATGTTTGTCCTCTTTTAACATTAATCTTGTTTTTGGTTTTGCTGTATTTCATCCATATTTATGTATGTTTGGTCAGCATAGGTAGATGCACTAATAGTATTGAGAAGCAAAGAGGCACAAGCTATGCTAAGCAAACTAAACCCACATCGATAGCTATAGCATGAGAATTACTATACAATTGATGCTACCATGTGTGGATTACCAGTGAACAAAGTCTTTGGTTTTATTAATGTGACATTAGAGAGGTGCTCATTTGTGAACCAAAGAAGGGCATTTAGTCTCGAGCGAGGTTTATGCCTAAAAAAGAGAATCCGGTATGCACAACATTAGGAATGAAGCATGATACACTAACTATGAACCCACTCAAGGATGTCAAGTGATGAAAGTGTGATCCCTGGATGTTTCCATCCACTGTGTTTGTGTTAAACTTACCTTATTGCATTTTACATGTGTTAGACGATATTTCCAAAGTCAAGAAAAGCATGATGCGTGGCAAACACAAGTCTTAGTTATGACACGCCGAAGAAGAAAGGAGACACGCCGAAAGAAGAAAGCATCGTATTTATTGTTGTTCGTAGCGTTAGTTCATATTATAAATACATAAGTTGTAATGAGAAGAATTATCAGTGATTAAATAACAGAAGAGAGAAAGTTCTCATTTTTCAATTTCTCATTTTACAATTTGGTATCAGAGCCAGTTTTTTCAAACCCTAATAAATATTTTGTCTCCATCACTTCCACCACGATTCCGGCGCCATTATTGCTCTTCCGACCCCAAAACTAGTCCCGAAATGTAGCTCATCTTCTTCTCTATCAGACTTTCTCCACATCATAAGTTTTTTCCATTTTTGGATGCGTCTTGCTTCAAAATCACCAGAAATCACCGCCATTGCGATCATTGTGAGGAAAGCTTTCTGCACATAGGTCTTACATTGCTGGCACACCACCTCCATGTGCCACCACATGCCATGCGCCACCACCTCTGTCGGACTCCATAATTAGAATGTTTATCTCGGTTTGCTCATCACAACTGTCCACTAGGTTTTAATTGATTCCGTGTCATTTAATATATATTGATGTTTTATCAAATAATGATGAATTATTTAATTGGTTTATCATATTTGCCTAAACTTTGGAATCCAATTAGGCATTATTGATGTTGTTTGTGAATTGGGTTTTGATGATGAAGTGTTGAGACGTGTGGATTACATGTGATTGTGTTATTGTTGTGATCAATTGTGATTTGAGCTGCTGTGTAAGGAATGTCAGGGACAGGCAATGGTGCAATTAAACAAGGATTGGAGGTCCTAAAGAACCTCAATCCTGAGGTGCTCAAATCCTTGGTAGGGCTCATAAAGGGAGCGGATACCTCAACCTCGGCCGTTGTCCCTGTTGCTGCTCCGATCAAACTTGATCTTCCACCGATCGATTGAAACATGATGGATTGACTATATATTTTAGCTGGTCTCATAGGATTGAGACCGTCTTAGTAGGACGAAGCCTGGACGGCTACCTGAGGGGATCACGTAGTGACATATGTTCCACTATTAAGTGGACAATTACTCATGCTCAGCTATGTATATGGTTTCCAAACTCAATGACTGCATATGTTGCATCTACTGTGGATGGTCTTAGGACGGTGAGTACGATGTGGGCTAATCTGAAGACCACCTATTTGGTAACTGAAAACTAGATGAGGGTATTTCAGCTTAAGTTGGAGATCAATGCAGCGGTATAGGGGGGGAAGTCTATTCAAGAGTATTCTATTTCTTTGAAGAGATTGTGGGCTGAGATGGATCATTACGACCCGTGGTCCTGTTGTAGTGACTCAAAATGCAAAATGCGGCAATGTTTTGAGAAAGAAAGGACTATGAAATCCTTGAAAGATCTGAATTCAATCTTTCACCCAAGGAGATCAATTTTATTGTCCAGACCAAGATTCCATCATTGGAAGAGGCTATCGCATCTATGATTCAAGCAGAGAGTGAAATAAAAATACGCTCTACGTCGGTTGTAGTTTCAGGCCTAAAGGCGTTGGCTACTGCTAGTTCTCGGGTAACTGGGGTCCAAGGAGAGACTCGCAATTGTTATTAGTGTGGAGCAGTTGGTCACTTGATGGAGTCCTGTCCAAAGGTGTTCCATGTAAAAGAGTCTTGAGATAGAGGTAGATTTGGAGGTAGAGGTAGAGCTCGTGGAGGTAGGAGATGTGGCTTTAGGGGATGGCCGAGGAGGCTATCTCACCAATTTGACAGTGGATACTGATGAGAAAGAGAGCATAGGGAATACTATGACCGTTGAGGATGATCGAGCATTTTTGGACGTACTCCATAGAAAACTCAAAAGCGTGAGGATAGGAAATGATACACCTACCTCATATGACTTCTCTAGAAATGTTGTTTTGGCCTCAGGTTTCACATGTATGTATGACTCACTAGCCCTGGCGTCCTTTCCTATGGCTGGCTCGTCGGATTGGATCATTGACTCTGGAGCTAATGGACACATGACGGGTGCTACTAAGGAGTTCAACTCCTATACTCCTTTAGCAAATCCGTTGAGTGTCAAGACAGCAGATGGCACTGATCGTCTAGTAGTGGGTAAGGGTACAATGCATTGTACCAACACTTTGAATTTGTCCAAAGTTTTGCATGCTCCTTTATTTCCCACTAACCTCCTCTCCATAAATGCCATTATTAACCAATTAAATTGTATTGTATTATTTGATAAACTTCAGGTGATCTTCCGAGAGAAAAAGACAGGCAGGGTACTTGGGACTGGGACATGGCATAAGGGCTTATGGTACATGGATCGAAAAGGATTCGACTCAACCCTTTCATCCATCATGGAAGGATTTGGAGAAGAAAGTGTTGTGGAAGACCTAATACTTCACCATAGGCGATTATGTCATCCCTCTTTCTTGACTTTGAGTAGACTTTATCCTCGCATATTTGCTACAATGAATAAAGAAAAGGTAATTTGTGATGCTAATAGAAAGCCAAAATGCCGAGCCTCACGCCGTATAGACAAATAAGATATCATCTTCAAGAATGGGATACTGCTAATAGAAACCCAGAAAAACCAGAAAGAGTTATTCAACATCAATCACTCAACAGCCCGCAATGTGATAGAAAGGGTATTTGATATTTGGAAAAAGTGATTCACAGTTTTAAGGAGCCCTATATTCTTCCATATTGACACACAATGTGACATTATTCAAGCATGTGCACTGCTCCACAACATTGTTATCGACGTGACCCATCTTACCCATTATTAGAACCTTTTATTGCACGCGCAGCTAGACTCGAGAAGCGTAGACAAGATACAAACGTTGATGTAGAGGATCAAGTTGTAGTACCCAATTTGTCTACATGGTGGAACCAGTTTGGGGACAACTTAGTGGTCAGACTATGGGATGCATATGCCGCGCCATCACGTTATCGAGTCCTTTATGATTCGTGGTTTAACTTTTACATTGTACTTTGTTTGATCATGTTTGTTTGAACATTTGATTATATTTGATGGATGATTAGTACTTTGACTATTGCATTTGATCTTTATATGAACTTTAGTTAACGACAAGTGATAGAACCATTTGTGGTTTGTACATTTTATTTGCTTAGGTTGTCTTTGTAGGGTCTTGACTATGGATGCAGCGAGGCATGTGAACGACATATATGAGGTGACATCCGGGGGGGCAGAAGAACCAACACCAACGTCTAATTACACTAGGAAACCGGGGAGTGCCCTAGAATCAAAACTTAGGAAGGTAAAGGTTGAATCTACAATTGAGCCTGTCAGCAACAAGAAGTTGTACCTATCACCAGATGAGGAGATGACATTGTTGAATGTTCTGAAGGAGCTTGCACTCTAAGAATGGAAGGCTGGCCAAGGCTGGAAGAGGGGAACACATCTTAAAGCTGCCAGTAAGATTAGATCTTTGGTGTTATGGAGTACCATTACTGCGAAGAACATGTTAAACAAAATTCATAGATGCGGAAAGCAGTACCGACTGTTAAATGAATTCACGAAGCTGAGTGGAGTTGCAATAGATTTGCATACGCATGTTGTAGTTGTGGACTTGGACAAAATGTAGAGGGAATATGCTCAAGTATTCATTTGTTTTCATATCATTTGTTTTCTTATGATTTACTTTCTTATCATTTGTTTTCTTATCATTTATAGGTGAACAGTAAGTACTCGTCTCTTGGAAGAAATTCCTGTACTATGATATATGGTATGAGCTGTTTGGATAGTACATGGCTACGAGTTTAGGGGCTAGATACCATTTAATGGCGGAAAGGGCAATTACCAAACCCACCACTGAAGTCTACGAAATGGTAGATGAATCTGAAGAAAGGATAGACGACTCAGCCGATCAACCGGCTATAGATGTGATGATAGAACTTGAGCAGGTGCAAACTAGTAGTAGTTGGGGAAAGCGCAAGAAACCCATCACCACCAGCAACACCACCAATGTAGGCATAACCACCAAGGCTGCAAATACACTATCCAAGATGAACATTGCATTTGAAAAGGCAATGCTTCTGTTTGAGAAACAAAACCACATTGATCTTGAAGACTCAAAGTTGCAGAAGTAATGAAACTGAGGCAGGAACTGCAAGAGTATGATGAGCTAGACTTGGCCACCAAGCTATGACTTATTGATTATCTTCTCAGCCATGATGGTCAATATTACTATTGGACTACTTCAGATGCATCCAGGAGGGGTGAACTCATCAAACTTTTCTACAAGGGGAAGTTGAACTAGATAAAAAAATTGATGTTCGTTGTGTTGTGACAAACTTTAATGGAAAGTTGATATTTTGTACTTGTTTTAGTACTTCGTAGCATTTTGAAGTAGGCAGCTGAAGTGCATATTGTGTTTGTGCCACTTTTTGTTGTATCTTTTTATAGATCCTTTTGAAGTAGGCACTGAAGAATGATGTGGTTTCTTTCCTGCTGTTGAACATGTATTATGACATTAAACGTTTCGGCAAGGTGTAGGTGTTAAAATATCTTTGATCTCAACTTCACGGCAAGGATTTCAAGATAAATATCTATGATCTCAACTTCATGACTAGCAATATCAGGACTGTTGATCAGAACTGATTCTTTTCAGTTTTAATATCCCTTTCCACAACAAGAATTCCTAAATTGCAAGTAGCCAATAGATGATTGACTGATTCCTCTTCTGCATTGCATACTTTGCCATAGATTTTGGTGAGCTATTGGAATAACTCCTCTATGTTGCAGGTTGGCTATAGTAGGAATGTAGTTCTGGAGCGCCCTCCAAATGAAAGTGGAGATCTTGAGGGTGGGGGTGGGGGTGGCCTCTCTGAAAATCTATCTATATGTTGTTTTTGTGGAGTGATCTCCAGTTGGTTCTAGTTGCCAAGCCCATCGATCATCTCCTTCATTTAATTGTATTTCTGCCAACATATAGAATAATAGATCGAGCAGTGTTTCTTCATAAACAAACAACTCTCGTGATCTCGTCTCCACAACTATATCCACACCCATTCATCACCTATTAGTACCAATTTGTCTGCTATAGAGCAGAACTTGTCTGTGCTTGCTCTGTATAGCTTGTCAAAAACTTCATAGAATCTCATATTGCCATGCCAGCTATTCTCCTAAAATAGTCTTTGCCTTCCATCTCCAATTCTTATTGTTACATGCATCCAAAACGAACTTCCCATTCTGAAACATGATATAAGTTGTGACCACCAACCAGATTCTTTTCGAAGTTGAGTGCCTTGGTTTTCATAATACATGGCTCTTCTAATGTCCCCATATTTATAGTTCAATATCAGGCTTCAGCCTTCTTTGTCTCTTATGATGAGTTTTCAACCTCACTTACAATACAAGGCTTTGTTGAAGCTATTCAAATCTAGCACTCCAAGCCTTTTGTTTTCCTTCTGTTGCACCACGTGGTTCCTACAGATTTAGTGAATCCTTTTTTTACTCAATAAAGCAAGCCATTTTTAAGAAAATAACTAAAAAGAAATTGTAACAACCATTTTTAAGAACGAGACCAAAGAAATAGCAGTATTCTGATGATTTAGTTTTGTAGCAGTATCAACTACATAATCATCCAACAGGAAGTTTACTTTTCTAAAGTGATTACAACCCTCATAGTTCACCAGAATTCTAGTTAGATCATCGTCAGCTAAGTAATTAAAATGAACAATGTCAAGGAAAACTGAATACATCAATATAAGATAAGGAATAAACTCCTCAGTTTGTTTTCCCTCCTCCTTGTTCCAAGCTGGGGACCGGTTGAGCTAAATAACAATTTAGCACAAGCGGAGTTAAAAACATTATAATTTATATAAGTTAGGCCTAAAATCTGTACTCATATAAATTTATTTGCTTTATAGTATATAAAAGTTGTTTATAGATCTTTAACAACTAAAATCCTACAACCATTAAAATCCTAATCAACTTCACTAGTTTGAGCAAATCCCTTTTAAAAAGAAAGACATAAATGGAGTAACAAACTCTGATAATAACATAACAATATCCATTGAAAACACAGAAGCTAAAACAAAAAAACTTGAACATTGTTTCAAAAAGTACAAAACACCATAAATCGTCAGCATAAATTGTTTCTAGGCACCACAGCAGTGGCTTCGCACCAAAACAAACAAACAAAACAAACAATATCCACTAAACAGTTGAAATCAAACTAGGTAAAGTAATCACTAATGATGCAAGATGCGGAACTAATGGTCGGGAAGAGACGACGATAAACGGTATGGTCTGGTTCATCTCCGTCAATGATGGGGTCCTCTTCAACAACGCCAATTTTTTCGTCAATGATGATGGTGACCGTTGTGGGGGATCTTGTGGGATAGCACTTTCCTTTCTTGTATGCGCGTGCATACATGCAAAGAGAGAACTTGGTGGGTGTTCTCACAAGGCGATGGCGGCCGGAAGACGGAGGAGGCGGGTGGGCGGCAAGAGGATTATCCATTCCATTGAGTAAAAGCTCTTTTTCTGTCGATCGAGTGCGGGAAATTGGGTGGATGATTTTTGGTCTCTATGGTTTTAGAGATATTAGGTAATTTATACTAGTAGTTGGTAGGATATTTTAGGAAAATCCAAGCGATTTAAGCGTTGGTTGATGGCAGACAGTCGATTGTCCACCATTACCAAACTACAGATTACTCGAACTGGCAAAATCGCGGCACAATACCAAACTGCGGGGTATACGTTCTTGAAAAATTTAATTCCCAAGTTGTCCAGGTAACTGAAAAAAATATATCCAGCTACCAAACGCAGCCCCAGGTGGTGGATGGGAACCTCAGATTTTGTGTAGGTCTGAGTGTTCCCACTGGAAATGAATGTTGAGATGGATTGTAGGGAGTAAAAAAAGAAAAATAAAAAATTGAATTGATCAAAATAGTCATTGCTCGAGAAAGTTTTTTATCGTGTTCTTAAATATCGCTCGTATTGAAGGCCTTGTTTTTGTCTCTATTTTTCCATCAAAGTGATTTTCAAAGATTTTTATGTTGCTGCCAGATTTGATAAAACAGTCCGCTCGGCACTCATCCAAGGTCCGATTATCCTAAACTTTTGAGGGTATGGTTGTGGTTCAGTGATCCACAATAGGAACGGTTGGATCTCTCATACCAGCTCTATAGCAACTGATCTTTGCCATGAATAGTAGCTGACGAGATTTATCGATCCTATTTGCTATATAGTTTTGATTAAAGTGTCTTATCAAGCACGACGCTCATCCAAAGTATTTTAATCGAGACATCCGGGAGTTGAAGTGGTCCAATTTTGCCGACCCAATTGTTTCCTCCTAAAGCAAATTCGATCAAAGTGATTGATCGAATTCTACTTTCCTTGTTCACAAGTATTGTTGTGTTGAAGCGAATTCTAGTATATTGGTTTTTGTCAAAGCAAGCTTGATCAAAGTGTTATGATCAAGTACTTCTCTTGTCCAAAGTGTTCTATTCGAGACGTCCAAGAGTTGAAGTGGTCCAGTTTTACTGACCCAATTGGTTCCTCCTAAAACAAATTCGATCAAAGTGTATTGGTCGAATTCTACTTTCCTTGTTCAAGTGTTTTTGTGTTGAAGCAATTTCTAGTATATTGGTTCCTGCCAAAGCAACCTTGATCAAAGTATTCTGATCAAGCACAACACTCGTCCAAAGTATTCTGTTCGAGACATCCAGGAGTTGAAGTGGTCAAGTTTTACTAACCCGCTTGGGTCATCTTACAGAAAATTTGATCAAAGTGTATAGATCGAATTCTACTTTCCTTGTTCACCAGTGTTGTGTTCAAGCGAATTTTTAGTGTTTGGTACTTCCCATGTTTGTGATCTTCGAGATAAGATGACGGCTCATTCCCTTCGCATTAGCTTGAGAGAAGTTGATAAAGATCACCCTAGAGAAATGCTCTAAGGACTCTTACTCTCTCGAGTCTCTTAATCATGTGATAGTCTTGAGAAGAATATCAGTTGTGATTTATATAGGATTCTATTGTAATTACGAATTGTGTAACCCATGTATCTATAAATAAGGATACACCTAGAAGTAGTATTCATTGAAGATCCACTCGTATTTGAGAATTCGATCAGTCTAGTTCACCAGGAAGCTCGTTCCGAAGGATTGAGATTGTACGGAATAATTGTATAATGTTACCTAAGTATTGAGATTGTATAAAATGTTTGTATAAGGTGAAGTTATCAATTTTGTTTCATATTTCACATTAATCATATGAGAATAATAATCCAAAACCCAACCCAATTTATGAAAAAAAAATATAAAGCTACAATCAATTAATTGACTTGATGCTAAGCTAATAGCTCATATTGATGGGCAGGCCACCTGGCTGATTAAAATAAAATAGCTCATATTAACTATTGTTGGCTCACAAAGTATATACGCTAGGCCCGACCAGTGGTGGAGTCAGAGGGACCCATGGGGCCATGGTCCCCTCCCCCCACCCAACCACAGCTTTTCCCAAAAAAAATAAAAATAAATGTTGAGTTTTAAAAAAAAAATAAAAAAATATTTTATATGTAATTTTATTTTTAAAAAAAATTGGTCACACTAAAATTTGTTCTTCGGTTGTAATTACGATTTGTGTAACCCATGTATCTATAAATAAGGGTACACCTAGAAGTAGTATTCATTGAAAATCTACCTGTATTTGAGACTTCGATCAGTCTTGTTCACCGAGAAGCTCGTTCCGAAGGATTGAGATTATATAGAATGTTTGTACAAGGTCAAGTGATCAATCTTGTTTCATATTTCACATTAATTATATGAAAATAATAATCCAAAATCCAACCCAATTTATGAAAAAAAAATATAAAGCTACAATCAATTAATTGACTTGATGCTAAGCTAATAACTCATATTGATGGGTAGGCCAACCGATTGATTAAATAAAATAGCTCATATTAACTATTGTTGGCTCACAAAGTATATACGCTGGGCCCGACCCAGTGGTGGAGGCAGGGGGACCCATGGGACCATGTTCCCCTCTCCACACCAAACCACAACTTTTCCCCCAAAAAAAACAAATGTTGAGTTTTTAAAAAAAATAAAAAATATATATTCTATATCTAATTTTAATTTTTTTTTAAAAAAAAATTGGTCACCCTAAAATTTGTTCTTCCCTCAAAGTTTTCTTTGGTTTCCTTAATTTATATTTGGCTTCCCCCTTGCCCAATCCATAAGCGAGTTTTCTAAGAGTATGGTTTCATTAATTTCTATAAATAAAAGATCATATTTCTTTCTTTGAAATAATAATTTGTTAATTAAATGTTGATTTATTAACAAAAGATATAAAGGGATTATTTAATTAACATGTGGCTAAGGATAGGATCACACGTTATTTTATAAAATGGTTAATTAAATAATTGGCATTCTCCCAATTTTCCCAACTACACAAATCATTGAATCAATTAGAAATTTAAAAGTAATGAAACAATCAAATCAAATCAGATTAAACCAAATAAATTAGGAAATGTTTTTGTACATTATAGCCGACAGAAAAATATACCCTGTCTGCTCTGCACTTCGTAATTTCTATATAGAAAATCTCAAAATGATTAAAGAAGTAGAAAAAATCTTCTCCAAGTGGTCTTTATTATTGTGTAAAATCAGAATCTTTTGATAAAGCAAGCCATTCGCTATGTTTGTGCCTGTCAACCTTTTTCTTTTTTCGTTTGAGCCAAATTTTATTGAAAAAATAAAAACGAAAAGCAGTATTTTTTACAAATATATACAGCAGCATAAGCCGTGACAGCGTGTAAGGAGGCTGAAATGTTCAAACCTTTGTAAAGTAGTGGCAGTGTGCAAGTGAGCTTGACGGGCGTGTGGAGTTTGAAGATGTTGAGGTATAATCTCCATTGATTCAAGCTTGCATTGTTGTCTTTGTATGTTACAATATTTATAGAGGGAATTACATTTGACTAAGGGCCTGTTTTGCGCAGACTTCTTAAAATTATAATTGGTTTATAAGCATCTTTTTTCAGAAAATCAGTGTTTTGTGCAACCAAACTTCTACTACTTGTTCTTATTTTAAGAAGATAAACCTTCTAAAAAACAAGCACCTCAACACATGCTTTTTTCCTTCTTAAAAATTAGAATGACATATTTGTAATTTTCTCAAACTTTAAAATAAATTTCGTGTCAATATTACCCGGGACTGGCACGGATCCGGCACGAACCCGGACTCGGACCCGGCACGGACCTGGATCCGGCACAATTATTTTGGTAATCTATTATTAATTTTGGTAATATACAAATAAAATAGAATTTTAAATAATTATCTTTTAAGTACTTGCGAAAAACACCTCTCCTTCTAAAAATAAGAAGAAGTAGTAGAAGATAGTCTGTGCAAAACAGGGCCTAAATAAGCATTGATTATATCCCCAAATCCCAATACTAGGAGGATTAGTTAATTAGTTTGGCAAAGTTTTTTTTGCAGAAAATATTTATTTATTTATTTAATAAAGAAGTTGATAAGTATTTGCAAAATATACTTTATAATAATAAAAGTTACTGATATTATTATTTATAAAGCTATTTTCTTAACTTATAATTAGAAAATAACATAAATATTCTCAAATTAAGAAGGTTTGAATGTTTGAATTGTTTATAAGGGTAAGAATGAATTTAAACTTCTAAATAATTATAAAATTAATATTGTCAAAGCACTCCAAAAGTTACCCTGGCTTTTTTTTTTACTTCTCCACCATCAAAAGCCAGAAGTCAAACGCCAAACGCTAAAATCGCAAATACTCAAAATAGACTTTTCAATTGTCAAAAGCCAAAAATTATTTTTCCGTAAACTTGTAAACACTCTCTTGGTCGGTCTGAAGAAATGATATAGCGCAAGAATTATTGCCACAAGAAACACAAGAAAAAGTGGAACCCACATAAATAAAGGAGGAGAAGTGATATAGCGCAAGAAATATTGCATAAGAATGGCACAAGAAAGGTGGAGCCCGTGTGGATGGACGGTTGGGATTGATGTTTAACACGTGGGAATTGGTGTTTAACACCCGGGCCCACCTTTCTTGTGGAATTCTTGTGCAAGATTTCTTGCGCTATATCATTTCTCATAAAGGAATATGATGTGTTTATGTTGGTGGGCCCAAGCTGAATAAATGGATAAGATGAGTTTTTTATGTTTCTTGCGCTGAACTGTTGTACTAATTCATTTATTGGTAAACAGGGAGTAGCCGAGCTCAGGAATGATATACCCCAAGCCAAAGTGCAAGCCAAAATGCAAGAAAAGCGGTGAAATGACACTAATGCCCCTGTGTTAAACAATGGCATCTGTGTTT
>JAOWBN010227004.1:0-12826 GCA_028565015.1 Pinguicula moranensis
GAAGGTTGCTACAATCATATATACAATATTAAAGTGTTAATACATAGGCCTAAGGTGATTGGCCTTAGGACATAACAATAACAATCTAGTGCGGTGACCTCTCGTGTTGTATGGTTACAAATACGTGGAGCTTCGCCTCACTGCTGGCTCCCAGAATTTTTTGAGGCGATAGCTGGGAATTTGGGACAAGTGATTGGGATAGACCCTCAATCTTTCTCTAGTGACTCAATGTAGTTCACTCGTATTCAAGTGGAAGCAGATAAACGTGAAGAGGTTGTACAGATAAACTTGGAGGATGAGGAAGACAGTGTGGAGCAGAGAAATTCACTATTTGAGTTGCCGAAGAGTTGGGTGTGAGGCGAGTTCCCAAACATGTCTGGAAACTTGTCCAACATGTGTATGAGTTTAAATGACAAGGAGTTCCCTGCCCTGTGCGGTAAGGAAAATGTGAAGTTGTCGGAAAATGATAAGAAATGTGTTGATGAACTACAATTGATGAAAACAGGAATATTGCACCTATTGAGGAAAATGATGAGAAATGTCTCCAGCCTCGGGCTCTATTGGAATTTGGCAAAAATGCAGGGAAATTGAAGCTTATAGGTGATGACAATCTTGTAGTGAGTCCCGCAACAGATGAAAGGCAATGGTCTGATAGCTGCGTGATGCAAGAAATTAGTGCTCCGGAAGCAAAGGGAGGGGATCTTATTTTAAGCCCTGATATATTTGATTTGTGACCTATAATCGAGTAAATGAGCGCTGTAACGAAGATCCGTAATGAATTCCTCTCTCCATCAGAGGTAAATGCAAAGAAACAACAACATTTACAGTTCATTAAACTAATGGAGGACTCACAAAATTATTATCAAGAATTAGTTGCTGAGAAGTTGCAAGATCGAGTAGTGCTCGTCTCTCCATCTCAAGCTCATTTGACTCTCGCCCCAGCTGGAGACTCTGTTAACATGGAAGAGGTGAATAGAATGTCTGCTGAAACATGGCAACTAGGTAAAGCGTTAGGGGTGATGAGCCATGACCTTGACTATGTTACCATATGGAAAATTGCTAAACTTGAAACACGAGATATGACTTCTGTTGGTATATCTATTTCCTCTGATAGTGTGATGCAAGTTGTTGATGAAAGTTCTATCAATTAATGCATGGAGCATATCCCGTCCGAGTTGGAAAAATGTTATCATAGCACGTGTTCGCAAACACAATATTGATTTTCTGTGTATACATGAAACCAACAGAGAGCTTCTGGAGTTGACTATTGTTCGTGGCATGTGGAATTCAAACAAGTTCGATTGTGCCTTCTTACCATCTGATAATTTATCGGGGGGCATATTATCTATGTGGAATAAGACAAGTTTTCAAGTTACTTCTATCCATATGCAGTCTCATTATCTAATGGTAAGAGGTTTATGGAGCGACATCGGCTCAGAATTAGTTATCATCAATATATACGCCCCCTGCGTCTCTAGTGCTCGAAGGGAACTATGGCAAAATCTGCTTTCCCTGATATCAAGCTTGCATGGTACTCTGACATGTTTAGTTGGTGATTTTAACTCTATACGTTGTCCTGATGAGCAGCTCAATTGCTCTGTAACTTCTTCTGCGGACATGACTGTATTCGAAGATTTTATTCTCTTCAGAGCTTGTGGATCTACCTCTCCTCAAATATAAATTTACGTGGATGAATGGAAGGAGCGCCAGTCGTCTGGATGGATATTTAGTCTCCTCACAATGTTTGGCGCTTTGGCCAGATAATCAACAACTTGCCTTGGAGAGTTCTATAGCGGATCACAGGCCAATTCTGATGCAGTCTCTAGTGCGTAATTGGGGACCGAAGCAGTTCATGGTGCTGGATGTTTGGAAAACCGATCCTTCTATTAAATCATTTGTCTCAAACACTTGGTAGCGAGAAAATTTTTACGGCTGCAAGGGATATAGTCTACACTGCAAGTTGAAAGCACTCAAATCGACTCTGAAAGAATGGAACTTTAATGTGTTCGGCATCACGGAAAGGAAGATTGATGATCTAAAGAAAATTATTGAGGATTTCGACGCTAAGAATGAAGTGACTCCATTGACCCCGACTGAAATAATGCATAGGAGATTGAAATGGAACGAGATGCAAGTTTGTTATACTCGCAAGGCTGCAATTGCTATGCAATAATCTAGCACATTATGGATGTGCGAAGGAGACAGGAATTCGAAATTCCACCGCGCGCACTTTAAGGGGCGGTGGGTGAGAAACTCTATTTAGGGTTTTTTTATTGATGGCCCATGGACAGATTCTGTTGTAGAGCTGAAACAGCTATTAAACAGATACCTCGTAACAATGATCTGTGAAATATGATCATGCATTAATCCACATGCTAGTCGATTTAGTCATCTAGTTGTTCCTTAGCTAATGACTTGAGACTAGAGACTAATTTAGAGTCTTGATTAAATTATGGAGTTCCACAATTCAAGTCCTCAATCCAAATGATCCATAATATATACAAAACTCAAGTAACAAAATAATATACATCATTTAGTATACGTAAAACTAACAAGCGCACCGATTGGTGCTCTAGGTCACTAACTAACAATCTCCCACTTGAACTAGAGCAGATACCACGTACCAGGCTCTATGAGTTCATATACAAAACACATCAGCCCAAAAGCAAACTCCTCATGTATCGTATACCCACAACACCAACATGTCTCTCATGCTGTGCCAGAGAAAGTGGTTTTGTCAGTGGATCAGCTGTAATGATGTCCGTACCTTCTTTACACATTCTGATGTCTTTGTTTTCAACAAACTTCTGAATAATGTGATACTTGTGTTTGATGTGCATAGTGCGGTTGTTAGATCTATAATCCTTCGCATTTGCAATTGCTCTGGTGTTGTCACAATAAGGCTCCATCGCATCAGCAATGCTAGGAACAACACCAAGCTCATCAATGAACTCTCGTATCCATATCCCTATTTTGCCTGCCTCGCAAGTAGATATATATTCCGCTTCAACGGTGGAATCAGCCGTACAATCCTGTTTGGAACTCTTCTAACAGACGACACCGCCATTAAGCATATATACATAACCTATCTGTGATTTTGAGTCATCTCGGCCGATTTGGATGCTGGCATCACAGTACCCTGTACATGTGAGATGCTCCTCACCATCATAGACAAAAATCAAATCCTTAGTCCTTCTCATGTACTTAAGGAAATTTTTGACTGCTGTCCAATGATTCTCCCTGGGATCCTGTTGATATCTGCTTATTATGCACAAAGCATAAGACACATCAGGATGCGTACATAACATGGTGTACATGATAGACCCAACCGCCGATGCATATAGAATCATGCTTATCTTCTCTCTCTGCTCACGAGTCCTAGGACACTGAGACGTAATGGAAGAGATATCATGTGACCTAGGTAGGAAACCTCTTTTAGAATCCCGCATACTAAATCTCTCCAACGCCTTTCCTATGTATGTACCTTGAGTCAGCCCTTTGAGTCTCTTTGATCTATCTCGATAGATCCGGATACCCAAAGTATAGGTAGCCTCGCCCAAGTCTTTCATCGAGAACACATTACTCAATGAGACCTTGACATGTTCAAGCATAGTAATATCATTCCCAATCAAAAGTATATCATCGACATATAACACCAAAAATACTATTGAGTTCCCACTCAATTTTTTGTATAAACAAGGTTCTTCTGGGTTTCTAATGAATCCCATATTCTTGACTTCGTCATCGAACCTCATGTTCCAAGTCCGAGATGCTTGCTTTAGTCATAAATGAACCTATTAAGCTTGCATACCTTTTTAGCTCTTTTAGGATCGACAAAACCATCAGGCTGTACCATGTACACATCCTCTGCAAGAACCCTATTCAAGAATGCAGTTTTGACATTCATCTGCCATATTTCATAATCATGAAATGCAGCAATAGCTAAAAGGATCCGAATAAACTGAAACTTGGCCACTGGTGCAAATGTCTCCTCATAATCGATCCATTCGATCTGATTAAACCCTTTTGCCACCAGACGGGCCTTGTATACCGTCAGGTTGCCATCCATATCGATCTTCCTCTTGAAGACCCATTTATTTTTGATAGGTTTTACCCCATCAGGCAAGTCGACCAGGTCCTATACATGATTGTCTTCCATGGATTGCAATTCAGATTTCATGACCTTAAGCCATTCCTCAGAATCTTCTCATGATAATGCTTCATAAAGTCATGGGATCAACATCACCAATAAGTAATATCTCATGTAGTCCTAGATACCTCTCAAGTTCTCAGACTATTTTCCCTGACCCTCTAACAGGTGGCGTAGCTTGTTCCAAAGCTTCGTTTGGAACTCTCTCTACTTCGGTGTGACCCGAAGTTTCTTGTAGTGGATCTCGAACTTCTTCAAGAATAATCTTGCTCCCACTACTTTCCTTGGAGAGGAATTCCTCCTCCAAGAATACACCAAGTCGGGCAAGAAACACTTTGTTATACGACCTCTGATAGAAGTATTAATCTTTGGTTTCCCTCGGGCATCCTACGAAGAAGCATTTATCAGACTTAGGACCAAACTTGCCAGGCATCAATCGCCTAACATACACTTCGCAGCCCCAAATCTTGAGAAAGGACAAGTTAGGGACCCTCCCATTTCATACCTCGTACGGAGTCTTGTCTATTGATTTGGTAGAAACTCTATTTAAGATGAACATAGCCATTTCAAGGGCGTATACCCAAAAAGATAAAGGTAATTCAACATAGCTCATCATCGACCGTACCATATTCATCAAAGTACGGTTTCAGGGTTTGGACACACCATTCCACTGTCGTTTTCCAGGTACAGCCAACTCGGAATTTATTCACAGTTTTTAAGATGATCTCTGAAATCAAAACTTAAGTACTCGCCACCACGATCCGATCGCAGTGCCTTAATCTTCTTCCCAAGTTGATTTTTGACTTTATTTTGAAACTCCTTGAATTTCTCCAAGGATTCAGCCTTGTGAATCATCTGATACACATAGCCATATCTACTGAAATCATTAGTAAATGTAACGAAGTACGAATACCCACCTCTTGTATTTATGCTCATAGGACCACAGACGTCTGTATGCACTAATGCTAATAGCTCAGTGGCTCCCTCGGCGACCTTTTTAAAAGGTGCTTTGGTCATCTTACCAAGTAAACAAGATTCACACCTATCAATTGACTCCCAGTCAAAATGATTTAGAAGTCCATTCGTTTGGAGCTTCTTTAAGCGATTCTCGTTAATATGACCTAAGTGACAATGCCATAAGAGGGTTGAGTTAACATCGTTCGATTTGAATCGTTTAGTATTCACATTATATTTGAGCATTCTTTATTCAGTCACATATAGACCATTAAATATTGGAATACTAGCATAACATAAACCATTCAGAAAAATAGTACAACATCTGTCTTCCATAACAAACTTATATCCCATAGAAGTGAGTCGAGATACAGACATAATGTTTCGGCAAGTACACAGAACGTAATATACATTCAAAAGTTCCATTATATTCCTCTAGGCAATAGCAATTCTAAGTTCCCAACTGCATAGGCTGAAACAAACACGCCATCATCGTACTTAAATTGCATTTTACCTTTCGCTAGCTTCCAATGTCTTAGTGCTGCACATTTGAACAAATATGAGCACTGGCTCCTGAATCCGCGACTCAAGAGGTAGAAGATGAAGCAGCAAAATGAATTTCAACAATGTGAATAGCTGAAGAAGATGACGTTTCCAATGCCTTCTGTTCTTCCAAGAACTTCGGACACAACCGTTTAAAGTGACCTTTGCCTTTGCAAAAGAAGCAAACAATGTCCAGAGTAGGTAATAAAACCTTTTTAGGTTTAGACTTGCTCTTGCTCCCAGCCGGAGCCTTGCCCTTACCTTTCACATTTTTCTTGCCCATGAACCTTTCCTTTTTTCTTTTTCATAACCACCCTACTATGCTCTGACATTGATAATACATCAGGTGCCCGCCTGATGGAAGTCTCAGCCGTCAAGAGCATCGAATGCAACTCATTCAACGGCTTCACAATTCCCGGCATATTTTAGTTCATGATATACATTGAAAAACTTGGTGGCTGGGAATGTAATATGAGATCAGTGCAGAGTTTTTTGTCGATGGTAAACCCAACTTCCCAAGTTGTTCTATTAAACCCACAATTTTCTAAACGTGGGTATTGACCGAGACCCCCTCAACCATCCGACATTCAAAAAGTTGTTTAGCCATACAATATCTTTCACATTGTGCTTACTCTTGAAATATATTCTTGAGCTCGCGAATCATATCGTATGATTTCCAATCCTCAAAATATTTTTGAAGATCGGAAATCATGGATACAAGAATGAGGCAGCTAACCTCATTAGCTTCATCAACTTTTTTCTTGTACTGATCCATTTCAACACGAGAAGCTGTAACAGGGCGAGGTAAAGGAACAGGTACATTGAGGACATTGTCCTTCTTTTGATGCTTTAACACAATTTTGAGATTACGATACTAATAAGTGAAATTGGAACCATTGAGTTTGTTTTATTCCATGAAAAATACGAGGGGATATGCATTTGGTATCTTAGTCGTCATCATCTACAAAACATCAAACAAAATGCAAAGAGTTAGTTCAGTTTCATGTTGCGTGTTTAGTTCAAAATATACTACTGAACCCTATTACATATATTATTGTATCCCTCTATGTAGTAGGCCTGAGATCCACATTTTACTAGGCCAAGCCAGCATCGGTGTAAACTTGGAATGGATTTATTTAGGCAAACCATCCTGGTTAATCATATACCTCGCACATGACTCTCAGTTTGGTTAACACCTTGCACTAGGGCTCGAACACAGTCCGGTAGCCTTATTAAACAAACCTATTCTATGTGCCCGGTACGACCTCAACTCCTAAAAGCTACAAGGAGACGCCTACTAAGTAGGATCACATCAACCCCATTCAATTAGTTTGAAGAGGATAGAATAAGAAGTGCATTATGTCCTAATAAGAAGTGCATTATCTCCTAAAAGTTTTTTTTCTTGGGTTTGGGGACGATTTCGCGATTTGAAATCAAGTTAATTCACATTAACATTCAAAAGCATGAAGAAAACATTTAAATAAATAAATACGTAAAAAATAATCACATCTCATGCAATTATTTTTTGTTGAGTAGTATGACGTCTTCAATCTTGAAGTGTCATCTACGTGGCCGAATCCACTCCTCGAGCAGTTTGATGTTGCTTTGAGACTTTATGCCATGACCTCGAACTAACATACTAACTACCCGGCACAAGAGCCTCTAATGTTGGCATAAATAAGTTGCCAATTGAAAGCGATGGAATAACACGTTACCATGACTAAATAAATGGCATAACATATCTCCACAAATTAATAAAAGGCTCAGCAGGCCATATTACCGACATATATCATAATTCAAATATATGTCATACCATTCAACATCATGCAAAACCGAGTCAGCACAATTTAACACGATATGCAGATTATCATAACCCAATTTCACAAATTGAATGATAAATTCAAATTGGCTTGAAGCAACGAGCCAATGATTGGAATTCATGCATTTCAATTTAATTGAATATCTAAACATTAGATTCAATAATCTATTGAAACATATAAATCTCTAATTGCATAACAGGAGCCCTAATTTCAAAATTACACGGAACCCAAAAATTGAAATTAGGCATTTCTACCTAATTATGCAATTCACTTATAATTGAATCAATAAATGTTATCAATTGATCAATCATATCACTAATCAATTCCCATTTGACCAAAATTGAACAAAACCCCAAAATTCAAATCCAAATTTGGGGCTTTTCGAATTTCTAGGTTTTTCATGCAACTAACCATCCAATCATGCAATTAAAACATTCAATTGCATATTCAAAGTCCTAATTCAATCGAATTGAATATCTAAAACCCCGAATTAAAGAATCCAAAATTCCACAAAGGGTTTTTTCGATTCTACGGACCTATCTTGCAATCAAACATATAACTACACAATTCATACATATAATTGCATAAATAAACACCTAATTGAACCAAATCAATTAAGATCCGAAAACCCCTAAATCTAGGGTTCTTGATTATTTTGGATTTTTCAAATTCACAATAAATTAAACACTTAATCATGTAATTCATACTCCTAGTTACATAATTAAAACATTAATTGAAACATTTGAACTCAATTCGAAAAATCCGATTTAGGGTTCTTGGATTTCTTCCAAACTTCTAAAATCCGAGCGCAATTGATGATTAAATTCACAATTAATCATGCCAATCGCATCAAAAGAACATGAATTAAACATAAACTAAGCTCCGATAGCAATTGTAGGATATGAGGCTCCGATTTTGATTTTTTTTTTGAATGTTTTCACATTCAAACCAAACGGGAAATGGAGCCCAAATACATGCAAAATTCATATTCTAGGTTGAGGGAAAGCCACACAGACCTCGATTTGGCCGAAAATCCGAAACACTCATGAGTTTAGTTGGATCCCGCGGATTACAAAATTGCCAAAAGAGTCGGCTCACTAACCGAAAGCACTCCTTGGTTAACTAAAAGGGGCTGATAGACCCTTAATTCCGGCGATGTTCACGGCGGCGACACGGAGATAGTTCGAGTGTCGCTCAAGTTTTCTTTTCGGTCGGTCAAGCGGATTTTTCCCGGAAGAACTCTCTTTTCGCGATTTTTATTTTGAGCGGCCAAAAACGATCATGTCATTTGGGCTTAAGTGATTGGGCTCGAGTTTTACTTGAGCCCAACTGTAAGATTGTCACTCGGGCTCAATCCTATTGAGCCCAATTACATCAAATTGCAATTTAATTGGATTTAGGTTCCACCAATATCCAATTCGCTCTCGTCCGTGAAATCCATCAATTATGTCCCCCAAAATTAATTCTAAATATTTCAGTTTGCCAAATGGAGCGACCTAGTATGAACCATATCTAAATTGGTAATAAATTAATCTCATTAATTTATAAATCATAAGCGGCATCTAGCAATGCATTATGATCCCATTTAATATAGATAAATCATGATCCTTTAATTCAGTTTAGTATTAATTCTTTCGTCGCTCAATATCCAATAATTAATGTCAAGCGTAGGAATGTGTCATCCTTAACCATTTAATTACTTTCTTGATCTTCAATAGATAATTGTTAATATGTGACTATCCCATAATCAAAAATGCTGCAAAACAATTATTACTGCATCAAGGGGCCAAGGATATTAATAAACTCATCCAAGATGAGATGGACAAAAGTATCATCTTGATATTCCATAACTTCCAACATGAATCGTGCATATTCTGAAAACTTAATTATGAATTATGAATATCTCAGATATCTCGAAAAACTTAATTATGAATTATTAATATCTTGGTTAAAAGAGGCGTTTGATAACCTCACGTAATATACATTCATCACCTAGAATTATGAATATCTCAGATAACTGAATTAATACTATATGACTTTGTTGATGACACAAATAAAATCCATACAGCAAGTCAATATAGGTCAAGTCCAATACTCATGTACCTCGTACACTAGTATTTCATGTGATTAAATAGATACCTCGTATCAATGATCAGTGAAACATGATCATTCATTAACCCGCATGCTAGTCCATATAATCATCTAGTTGTTTCTTTGCTAATGACTTGAGACTAGGGACTAATTTAGAGTCTTGATTAAATTATGGAGTTCTACAATTCGAGTCCTCAACCCAAATGATCTATAATATATACAAAACTCAAGAAACAAAATGATATACATCATTCAGTATACATGAAACTAACAAGCGCACCGATTGGTGCTCTAGGCCACTAACTAACAATTAAAACTTGGGACAAGCTGATCACCAAGATGAAGAACCGTGTGCTATCTTGGGAAAACCAACTACTTCCATTTGGGGGAAAAGTAACCCTTGTTAAGAGTGTCTTGACTAGTATGCCTATCTATTATTTTTTGCTATTCAGGGTGCCTAAACTTGTGATCAGAAAAATGATCCAAATGTGCAGTCAATTTATTTGGTCCACTAGGAAAGAATGTAAGCGTCCGATTTACTGGATTGGACAGGATAGATTATGCTAGGCAAAGGAATCAGGTGTCCTGGGTATAATTAATCCTGAGGCTTTCAATCTCCCTTTACTTGGAATGTGGGCTTGGTGATTGAGAACAAAAATTGAGATCCCATGGCACAAACTAATAGTGGATAAATACTTACCCTCTTCGATATTTTAGGGTGAATGGGATGTTTTGGCACTCAAAGGGAAGGAATCAAAATGGTGGCAGGATATTTAGAAAAGGGTGTGCGTTTCTTCTTGGTTCAACTCCCGCATGCTTAGGAAAGTATGTTCGGGCTATTAAACACTATTTTGGGAGTCCATCTGGATCTCTGATTATCCTCTCTCGATTTTATTCAGACGGTTATACCGGGCGGCCTTGGATAAATATGAAACTATTCTTAGCAAAAGGATGGTTGCGGGAGATGTGGTTGTATGGTCTTGGAGGTTGTGCCATCCTCTGTGTGGGATGGAGGAAGTTGGTTAACGGAGCTGCAAGAATTATTGGAACTTGTCCCACTATGCCTGGGGGATGATACATGGTTGTGGACTGAGGAGCCGGGTGTTATGTATTCAGTGAAAAGTGCTTATAAATGTATAAGACGTGATTGGAATCTGGATAATGTTGTCAACATGGAAGTAGCAATGATTCGGGGGACAAGAATATCATTCAGAGTGTCTACCTTCTGCTGGAGATTGGTGCAAGATTGCATAGCTACCATGACCAACTTGGATGACCGTGTAGCTATATTGGGAGAAGGGTTGGGGGTTTTCCCTTTCAGCTGCTTGAAAATTGAAACAACTTCTCATCTATTCTTCACATGTCCAGAGATTTACTTCTTATGGTCGAAGATTTTCTGTTGGTTCTCGATGACTTATATTGGATGTGCAAGTGCTTATGCGCACTTTACTTCGCATATGGGTATTAAATGGGTCAAAGGCAATAAGGAAGTCTGGAGTATGCTTTGGCATTGCACTGCATGGAACATATGAAAGGCCCGCAATGCTTTGAGATTTCGTGATATACCTTTCAACAGTAAAAAAAGTATTGGAACTGGTTCAGGTGCAAACATGGTTCTGGCAAACGGCTCACCTCAAACCTTTGCCAGGAATGACCTTATCGGATTGGATCTTACACCCATGGTTGTGCTTTCGTTTGCTTGTTTATAGCCATGTAATGGCATTGACATGATTATCTCTGGGGTATGTCCTACGTATTTGTAACATTTTATTGTTGATATGAAAAATTTAACTTATCAAAAAAAATGAAGAACCTGTGCCTAGATGGACCAAAGTCCTGTCCTAAGTGTTGCAATCCTAGTTTCTAGGATTGGGTAAAAAAATGTTGCAACTATCCCAATTGAAACACTGATTCCACCTGCTGTTGAATAGTTTGATCTCAACCACTTAATTTTTTCATTCTTGGTTTGAATTACATACAGAGAATTGATAGACTAATTTAGGGAGAAATGTTCGGAGAAGATAAGGTAAGGATCGTGACTCACGATCTTTACCTTATTTAAAAATTGATTCCGAAATCTCTATTGGATTTATCATTGCTAACACTCAAGTTGAGTCATCGGATCTTGAAGGCCCAACTTGCTCAATGCATCTAGAAATGCTCTTCCTGTTACTGCCTTTGTTGGAACATTTGAAAGTTATCAAACAATGGGTAGACTTACAATGCCCCCTTCTATATTCTCTTTTATGAAGTGTCGATCCACCTCAATATACTTTGTCTGGTCATGCTGAATCGGGTTCCTAATGCTTATTGCTGCCTTTCTGTCACAAAAAAAGTGGAGATGTTCCTTGGACCATGAATCCAATCTCTGCAATGAGTTTTCTTAACTACAATATTTCTGCCAGGCTTCGAGCTACTACTTTGATCTCAACCTCTGCACTGGAGAGCTACCACATTTTGTTTCTTGCTTCTTCATGTTACCAAGTTACCACCAATCATCATAAAGTACCCTATGGTGGATCTTCAGTCATTCTGATTTCCAGCCCAGTCTGTATCAGTGTACCCTTGGACATCTAAATGGCCATTTTTTAATACAATTCCACGACCTGAAGTTCCATTTAAGTATCTTATTATTCTTAGGGCAACCTCCATGTGGTCTACCTGAGGTTTGTGCATAAATTGACTAATCACTCTCATAGAATAAGCTATGTCTGGTCTGGTATGTGATAAGTAAATAAACCTTCCAACCAACCTCTAATATTGCTCACGATCAACAAGTTTTGTGCCTTCATCGAATTTTAGCCTGTGATTTATAACCATAGGTGTCTTTACTGGTTTGCGATCCATCATCCCTATTTCAGCAAGTAGATCAAATATGTATTTCTTTTGGGATATAAAGATACCTTGAGTTGATCTGAGCACTTCGATTCCCAGAAAGTATTTCAACATTCCCAGATCCTTCATCTCAAATTCTTGGAACAAACTTTCTCGGAGTTGCTGAATTTCAGTGGTATCACTCCCTGTAATGATCATGTAATCTACATATATAATTAGACATGTGATTTGTTAATCTCTATTCTTCAGGAATAGAGTGTGGTCTGAGTTACTCTGCACATATCCATTTTGGCGCATGCATATCGTGAATCTGCCAAACCATGCTCGAAGAGATTGTTTGAGCCCGTAAAGAACTTTCTTTAATCTACAAGCTTCTTCCTTTTTGAATTTGCTAGAGTCCCCTATAGGAGCTATCATATATATTTTTTTTTTC